>MU386036.1:0-36906 GCA_022497145.1 Rostrohypoxylon terebratum
GTTAATCCACTACACTGAGGGTAGTTGGTGGATTATAATCCACCCACTACACTCGAGGCCTTGGTGTAGTTGGTGTAGTTGATCCGAGCCCTGGTCCTACCGTCTCGAGAAATTCGTTCATGGAGCTAATAGCGTACCCTTGGAAAACGTTCCACATGTTCATACCGACACTCCTAGTAATGATCTAGCTAGTCGCCATACCGTAGCTAGCTAAGAAATATCTTGGGTTGATGATTGGTTGATTGATATGCTGCGGATAGGGATGGCTATAACTGAGCAGGGCTAGTAATGATAGGTATCCGGGGGGAATATTTAACCGAGCTATCTCTCATGAAGATCTCCAAAGCCTTATCTGCAGTTCGACAAATTTGTTTTCTGTCGTGTGGGTAGCGAAAGAGTGTTAGTTAGCGGTTCACAAGATCTTCAAAGTTAAATGATTTCCTACCCCACAGTTGTGATCCCCGATCCGAATCTACTAATTACGGAATGTCCCCTGCTCAAGGAGCCGTAGATCTTCCAAGCAGCGCATTTATGGCGTGAGCTGTGCAAGGCAGATCATAGGCAACGAATGGAATTGTGTCACTAGGTACGTCACGATTAGATTCACTCACGCCCTGGTTGGAAGCACTAAGAGAACCAATAAGGGTCGAGGTCAAGGCGCCGTCAAATACAAGGCTCCGGCAAACAGCGGGTCCGTTCCATTCAGTTGGATTTTAGTTGCTTTTAGTGCCATCAATATGCCATTCTTCGTCATTTCGAGATTTTTGCATGCCCATTTTGGTGTCAAGTTTCCCTCCAACATGGTGGGGCATTGCTTCACTAGCAAGTCTCAAGGATCCATTCTTACTGTAAGTTTGTGAGTAGAACAGTTGATACTAAAGTCTCTAGGTGGGTAAATTAATATGCATGTGCTTCATGCACATGCGGCGAGATATTGATGACGCTAGTAAGAGTCAAATCCGAACTTAAAAGTAAGCTGTTGTCCAATCAGATCTGATCGGGAATCCCATTTAGGCAATTTCATATCCCCGACACCCTGTGGAACAACATTGCAACCAGGTACGTAGTAGGTGGGGTATCGCCAACTATACCGCAACCTCTTAAATGAAGTTGTGTGGCTTCCAATCCAATGAATTGCCTAATTTGCAAGCTATTACAATTTATTTCATCCCGTAAGGAGGATTGAATGAGACACAACCTTAGTAAGTCAACAGTTTTCAAATACAAGTTCGTGATTGAGATTAAGCTACTCAGAAAATCTTCTTAAGCATGCAATGCATCTTAGCTACCAGGGATCCACATTCGGAAATGCAAGGAAGGTCGACTCAAGATGGTAAAGTCTTGGGTTCTATCAAGCGAAACGAGGCTCTTTCGGTGTGTTACAAGCCGCTTAATATGGCTGCTCTCTGTACGCGAAACTTGCATTTTTCAGTTTCATTGCAATTGGTGGCTTGCGGTCATTTGACCAGTGATCGAATTACTTATGTGCAGGCATTAAAAGTCGAAGTTTCGGTGTGGAAGCCTACGATCCAATTATATAAAAAGGGTTAATTGCGGATACATGATAGCGTAGGCATACGTAGGAGTTAAGCATAATGAAGACGCCAAATCGTAATGGAGGTCCCCGAAGGAGGTCCCCGAAGCACCGTGAATGGTAATTAAGGTAGTATAAGTGGAGTGTTGGATTTAATATAACAGGGATTGACGCACATGGCATCCGCCGGAGAAAACCAAGCTGCAAATGAATTCGTGGATGAGGCTCGGAACCACCCACTTAGAATCTTACCGTGTCCTACCGCACTTATCTTATTTGGTATTGGGTAGGGTTGTCTCATGATATTCTCCTCTCTGCTCCTTTGTTGGGAACCATAAATGGCTATGACATCCGCAGACCGGCAGGTCGATGGTTTTGACGTTGATGCCACAATTCTCAGGTTGTTCAAAATTACCTGTTAGTCCTCTGAACTAACATTCCAGTGTCGTATTTTCAAGGAATTCACGCCCTCCTGATTACTCAGAGAGTAGGTAGTGAGCTCACTACGAAATATCACGTGTCCACAGATACCTACATAGGTACTTAGGTGAATACACTTCGTCCCCCCCAGTAATGGATCGAAATGTCTTAACCATGTTTGAAGCATAAACGTCTCCACGTGACCTTATATCATGACAAAACCCGCCGAACCCACCCTCCGCCTCAATATCTACGATGACGACATTCATACACGAGGCTCTATGCTATCTACATCTCTTGTGCGCGACCACCGACTCTATCGGTGCGTAGATGGATGAGGGAAAGAGTGAAGACCTCGAACAATCAGGCCAGCAGGTCGATGGCCCACGATAGCCTGAAAGACCTACGTCAAATCCGTACTACCCAACATCTGTATAGACGCGTCAGACCGCCACTCCGGCTACTGCCGGGAATCATCGCAATCATCAAACCGAATAATCCCGATGCTGAGCCCTTGTCATGTGTGTCTACTAATAATACGTCTCTCCAACAAGGCTCCCCCCAAGGTTGATCAAACCCTAACAAGTCGGGCGATAGCCAATGCATAGTTATCACATTTTTGTGATTGGTATGCGCACGCTAACGCAAATCGCCCGAATCGTCTATAGAAGGACGCTTTTTAATTCGTCCTCACGACGACTACCTCGGTGGCGGCTTACTCATTGAGAGACATCAGCAGTCGCTGAACTGATTTATATACGCTTCCTCGCAACGGTCACCAAACGTGAATTCATACGTTAGGATAACCGTTCAGGTGCAGATCAAGCAGTTATCAAGCGGATCTTCTCCCAGTATTGCTCAATTATTGACATGCTGCAGTGATATCTAGCAACACGATAAGGCTTGAACGCTATTTTGCGAAGGCTCCGGTGCGATCGATCTATTGGCCAGAATGTACCCGCGGATCTCTGTTTCATTCAGAGCGCGATATTCTACTCTTAAATCCCAAGACCGAACACGCTGAGGTGATGGAATCAAATGGTGAAGAACGGCCGCATTTCTCTGGAACTCTAATGAGAACTGCCCGATACGAACTTTTTTTTCGCAACAAGTGTTGCAATTTCATATGAGAGAAGTTATTGATTATTTCCTACTTCCATATCCATAACTTAATAGGGACACATGCCTTATAATAGGTAGGTAGTCTTTTATATGTTTCCATATTTACCTAGTAAGCAAGTCTATCTCTTTACTCATTTGAGAGGAATGGGATTATATGTACTTGGCTCCTTCAGTTGGCATATGCTGATGGATTCAAGTAACCAAACTCCGCTGATAGGGCATATCATCATTTTCTACTATATTACTACCAATTTAGAATAGATCGAATTAAATTATCTCGCCACACATGTTCAAGGGACCTAGTTACGTGCGATATCTAGGTAGTGAAATGTACCTGAGCTGTTCCGGTAACATAGGAGTTACCAAACAAGACCACCGAAAGCTCACTGACCGGGAGCGGATCTCATATCTACAGCAGGGTCATCACTAACTATAGTAGGTTAGCTAGATATGGCTAGCTAGATATATATTTTTATCGTTGGACGGTCCTATATCGGTTTTCCCGTCACATCAACGTCTTACTGACCTACCAGCTCAATGCTTCGTCTCACGACAACCCCAGACTTCCCCTCGCCATGCATCCATAGCGTTGATGCCTAGGGATGCCTCGTTTATATCGCAGCTAGGTAGGTATCATCGGTTGAACCCGCGAAAACACCGACTGCGTTCAGATACAAGATACCTACTTGAGGCTCAAAATGGTCTTGTTCAAAACCTGTTTGACCAAGAATTTATGTCCAAAACGAATACTCCCTTTTTCTAACAACTAACAATAAAGATACGGCAAAAATGTGAGCAGAGCACCACCCTTCATCATCAATACCAACCTTCATCACTCGTTACTCTCAAAAATCATTATTCTCCTGAAATCATGACTAGAACCTCCAACCAGACAGCCTGTAATGGGTTAGTAATTTCGCATCCAACACATTTTATGTTTTGACGGCTTCACGGAGCCAGTTCAAGATCTAATCGTCTCTGCAGTGCAGTTCCACCAAAACAGGACCACAAATTCACCCATAATCCTCCAACACACGACCCCATCGACAAGAAAAGCCTCGAAAGCTATCATCTACAGACGTACACGAAGGGTCCCAGCAGCGTACCTCGAGCAAGTGTTACTTATTCTAGTGACACTCAAACACACACAAAAAACCTCGCTGCTGAGCTCGAGGCGATCTTGTCGCGCCTTGGGTAGCCCACTTGACCCACCACCCCAATCTTGATGTGGTAATCACCATAAATCTGAGATATGCACAGAATACGTTACATGAGTTCGCTGGAAAGCAGCTGATGCGCAGCCGTTAGCCACTAGGAGATTTACTCGGGAATAATGGAGCGAGGGGATTCTATTTACGAAGTTGGCGGATTTGTCATCGTCGTACAGATTTAACGAACGGAGGCCTCTCGGACGCGGCCAAATATACAACAGGAACATGTCCTACATAAAAATTTGCAGGTCAAAGTAGACCAATAAACGCCAATGACCCTAACCCATTACCACAACCACCTGAAACCTATAGTTAGTAACCCCACGCGCTTGTGGTGTGTAGATCGCCGATCATTGATTAACGTGCCATTTGTGACCCCGCACCAACAGTAGACGAACACAACCACAGATATACCATGTAACGTGAACCAGTCATCCAATGTTGTTTCAATGGATATGATATGATCCATAAGAATTATGCATTCCCTAGCTTTGAAGTTTTAAACATTCAATCAATCATGAATTTTGATACCAATATTACGCTTATTCCCTAGACCCGACGGATTGGAACCAGCAGCCGCTGGGCTAACAATAAGGTTGCTCCCGTCGCCTCAGAGATAAAATTAGCTTACTTACCTAACCCCACCTAACCCCAAAGGGAAAGGCCGAGACCCGAGAAGATCTATGTGGGGTTGCATTGCTTGGATCGGCAGTTAGGAACGCCTCCACTGTAAATTAGCGCGCAGGGTCCTACAGATTGTCCCTGAGATCGTGTGGGATGGTGCATGGCTAACTGTAATTCAGGGGCAATTCTAGGGCTATCCAGGTGAAACATTACGCAAGCAATCATGCTGGAATCCATACTACAAGAACCGCATGTCAAGCAACTACATAGTACCAACATAGCATAAGTGATCACACATAAGAAGCAGTCGAGTCCAAAAACTTTTCTTTTTTATTGATTTTTTTTAGTTATGGGGTGAGTTATATGGGTACCAAGGTAGGTAGGTAGGTATCTGAAAAGACACCCTGAGTAAGCTAGTCTGAATAGCCTCAACAATGAATACCACGAGACAACAATATGAAATGTATGAAATCCCTTGACCTCTCGACAAACTTTTAGACTCCAGATTTTTTTTTTCGCCGTATGAATCTTCCCACGTTATCGAGACATCCAGCACTATTTTTCTATCGTATATCATCATGAAAGGAAGAAGTAAAGAAATTCATGTCGCGCTCAAGATCCCTTGGTCTTTCGTCCCCTGGGAATCTACTTCTTGTACTGATGCGCGTTCAGTATCGGGCCTTCTAATGCCCTCCCGCTCCAATCGAAGGACTACCACCACCAATATTACCCGACGTAGCCGGTATCGCAGCGGCAGCGGTTGCGACCCGCGGAGCATTCGTCCCAGTAGCTCTTGGAGCCGCTGTGTGGTGACGAGCGTCTGCATGAGCCGCATCGTGATTATTACCTTCAGCCGGAGTCGGTTCCACAACTCCCCCTTGAGGGTTCTGATCATCTTTCTTATTTTCCTTGTCCTTCTTATTCTTGAAGATCATGCCTCTGATACACATGAAGACTACGCCTATGCAAATGACCAAGCCAACCAAGCCTCTCGTGATTATGCTTGCAAGATTTGTCGTGGATATCTGCGGGGGGTTGGGCGCCGCCATAATAGTTTGCATCGGAGGATTAACCTCGATGACTGTCCGGTCGCTTGGTGGAGCGTCGGTCGATATGATTGCTACGAGAGGGGGGAACGATGTTTCCTGGTCTTTGGCGGGCTGTTGATCATCGGTATCATCCTGGTGTTGTTGGGGTGTTGGCTCAGGGACAGGGCCGGAATTGGCAGCCGTCGGCGGGCTGGCCGGCATTTCGGTCTTCACCTGCATAGACGTTGTCCACTCTTGGCGACGGCGCAAGGAGGTCTCAAAAGAGGAAGCTGCGGCTGGCTTGGCTTGCGGGCGTGTCGGCTCATTCAAGGCTGTGTGGATGGATCCCACGGAGAGCCGTGAGGGAGAATTCGGGTCGATCGAACGCGACAAGGCTTCCACACGCGCGGCTTCGTTGGATAACGCACTTAGTCTTCGCCTCTCGTAGAGGGGTTTGTACCCCCCCGCTTGACGGTCGCTAGTATTGCGACCTCCTGCCGCTGAAAAAATCATGATTGTTGTTCTGCTCGGAAGAGCAATCCTTGGATTAGCCATCTAGGAACTTGTAATGAATTATATAATTAAAGTATGGTTTGCTGTTCAAGAGAAGAGGGATGTTCAAACCAATTGAACGAGAATGAATCCAGAGGTGTTAGGTAATTTCAAATCAATGGACTATACTGCCTCATGCCGAATCAACCAGTCTCCTATGTGCGTAAAGGAATGTATTGAATGAACATCAGGTACCAATTTATCGGCAAAAGGAACCACTCGGGTAGATAGAAGATTATTAGGGGAGAAGTCCTCGGGTCGCTACAAGGCTGTATTGTCTAAAAAGGGGAAGGTGAAAAGAATAACAGAAGGAGGGATAAGTGGGTTTAAGTAGAAGATAGCTGGAGAGGTTTGAGCAAATTATACCATATGTTCTTCCTCTTTTTATGTCATTTGATGCTTAAGGTTTGTGCTGTAATTGTGATCCATCAAACAACTCACACTTAGGTAGCCCCAAGCAGTGAGCTAGATGTATAACAGAATGGCCAGTAGAGTTTGGTATGGGGAATGCAACACACTTGTGTAGTTCAAGAATGAGGCGATATAGAGTTGAGCAAATACTTACTAATGGAGTTTCCGTGACTTCTTAATGACACAGGATATAATCACAAACGTACCAAAGACGACTATATAACTCTGGGTGTTCTGTGTAGAGCCTAAAGGCAGGATATAGAGATATGAGGAGCAAGAAGAAAAGAATGAAGAAAGGGGGATGTTGGCGATCGAGAATAGAGAGGCGGATAATCAGGTTGCTATCGAAAAGAGTCCGAGTAGTTGTTGCGTTGCAATGTGTGAGAGATGGGTAAGTATTAGGGGAAGGAAAATACGCCGTTCTTTCTTCCTTTTTATATATCCCGGTGGACAAAAGTATCTAGGCAAGAGAAGTCTCTGCAAAAGTCGGCAAAGAAGGAACGAATATTGGCAAGCAAATTTGAGATTTCGGAAGGAAGATCTCGAACAAGTTTGTCTATGACTGTGTCATTATTAACAGAAAGAACGACATTAGACGGCTAGAGATTTTGACATGTGCCCTCTCTGATAACTCTAATGTCGCCGAAATATGCAGGAACTGCCCCCAAATCTGCTTTCCTCAGCAAGTGATTCAGAGATTTATGATGTTGTGACCTTAGTAACCTTGACGGCCCTGGTTAATGAGAGGTAATTTCTGTGAGATGAGATCAAATCCTATACCTCGATACTCACCCAGAGAACATAAATTAAGTGAACACGTAAGGTTTGAGCAGATCCCACGACAGAATGACATACCTTTGTCGAGCAAGCAGTAGATAACATATCTGAATATCATGAAAACACGATATATGTCGCCTTGTTTGGTCATGGTTGGCATGGATCTTGTCCGATAAGGCTGAGTGGATTCAATACCAACAAGAGTATTCGCGATACCTGGATCAGTGGGAGTAGAAGTACGTACTAATGCATGGCAAGTAGGGAAATGTTCAGATGGTTTTCCTTTGTGTTGAAACTTCATGTAGGACACGTTACGAGTGTCAGGGTTTGTGAAGGTAATGAATGGCATGATATGTACCTAGGTAATGTAAGAGGGATGGTAGTGAAAAATGTTTAATCTGTGAGTTCAGGTGGCATAGTCTCTTCTCCTATGTGCAGTAGTGAAAGACCATACAAGCAAATACACAAAACAAGTAATAGAATTAGGCAACAAGACGTCATTACTAGATAACAAATAGACATAAGGTCACTTGTAATGCAAGTCGCTAGAGTGGAATATCCGGCTAGGCAATAGCGATTGTGCCATAGTGTGCCCAAAACAGGGTTACTAACCGTAGTAAGTAGGAAGATGGGATCGGGGAGCTTCTCCAGAAGGCAGTGGCGATTACCCACCCAAATGCCTACCTGATAGACTACCCAACTCTCAGTACCTAAAGCAAGATTGGGGCCATGGATGTTAGTAATTGTGCTCTTTAGAGGGTAATATGGCTGTAAGCGTGCCTGCTTCTCTATGTGGAAAACTCTTCATCTGGGTGGGTTTCCAGTTGAGGTAGGAACTTGAGCCCTCCTATCGCCTACTACCCAATAGGTGGACAATACCTCCAGCTAACAATTCCCACTGTTGACGCTAACCAAAACACTATTTGTACTATTCCTACCCATGTGCCTTCCTAAGAGTCCATATATCAATATTATTAGGTGTAAGTTGCGAGTCTCTTCGCTCGCTTTGGTGTAGATGCGAAAGATGTCTTTGGTGGGGGCTTTGGAAATAAATTATTTGAAGCTTTCACACTGAGCTGGGAGCTTAGAGTTAACATTCTTTGTAGGCTCGTATTATAGCGCTACCATTGTGCACCTATCAAGACAATTACATCCATGTTGTCGGTGAGAGTATCACAAAATACAACAAATGGTAAATGGAAGACAACCTTTCTATCTCCTAACGACAACTAGCCAGCGGGCAGGAAATTACATAGGTTGATCATCGTGAAAACGGC
Organism: Rostrohypoxylon terebratum; assembly: GCA_022497145.1. Taxonomy (NCBI): domain Eukaryota; kingdom Fungi; phylum Ascomycota; class Sordariomycetes; order Xylariales; family Hypoxylaceae; genus Rostrohypoxylon; species Rostrohypoxylon terebratum. Next base: position 8,957 of record MU386036.1, read on the forward strand.
AACAAATCTGCATAATCAGGTATTATTTACGGTGAATCTTCTATTTGTTTCGGGTTTTTTTCCCCTTCTCCTTGTTATGCGGTTGTCTTCCTTTTGCTACTTTGTTGCCTTTCTCTTTCGCGTCGCGGTCGGCAACAACGGGGTTACTCTACTATACTGACCACGATGCTATAGTAGGTCCTAAATACCTAGTGCCGATCGATCGAAGCGAGTCTCTATATCAAAAAATGCCTCCTATAAAGAGAATCTACAACGTCCTCGATTCTAGAAGATCACGCTTCGCTGCCTCCCTACCTACCTTATTTGTCTATTCCACGAGGGAATTGTACGCAGAACAAAGTGTACCCTGCTTCCAGACACCACGAAGATCGAGTGTACGATCAATATCCTCAAGAGGATTTCCTTCGACCAAAACCAAATCCGCCCTTAACCCTGCCGCGATCCTACCTCTATCCTTCAAGCGAAGTCTCCTAGCAACCAACGAAGTGCCCGCTCTTAATGCTTCCTTTGGGGTGAAACCACATTTCAAAACAAATGTGGCAAGCTCGTGATGTGCCGAAAGTCCAAAGGCAGTCCCACGAGCGGGCCCAGCAGAGTCCGATCCCCTAAAGAGATACGATTAGCAGGGTGTTGGTTATGACAGCTGCAGAATTCCTTACAAAATAATGTCAATTCCTGCCGCTTTCAGCTGCCGAACGCTTTGGTAGGCGTATTCTACCTTGGACGTATCGTTCGCAAGCGCCATACATTGGCAAAGTTTTTGCGTGCCTTGAGAACCCAAGAATTTCGACACGCGGGGATCATGAGCATACCTTTCTTGCTCTTGCTGACCTTCTGTAGTTAGGCTTGCCACCGCGACCAATGTCGGATTGCAATGCCTAGAGCCAAAAGTCAATGGAAGGACCCTCAATCAACCAAAAGAGAACGGAACACATACGCATTGGTAGCTAGATATGCGTCGATAACTTCCCGAGTAGGTGGCTGGTCGCAGAATGTGTGTGTCAGTCCATCGATACCAATGCGCAAGAGATCCAATGTCCCTTGAAGGCTCGTTGCATGGCCAACAGCAAGGAAACCATTCTGGTGAGCAACATCAATGACGTCCTTCTGCAGTTCTAATGGCGGCAGGTTCGGCTTCACAGACAGACTGCTACCATCTTCGTGCATCAACTTTATATAATCCGCTTTATCGTCGATACGATCTCGAATAAAAGCCTCAACGTCAGCTCTACTCTTTAGATCCGGCCAAGTAGCAATCTGAGCTAGTGTCTAAATACGAGTGAGCTTGGGGAAAATACATAGAATTCGGGAAACACACGGACCTCCTCCGATTTGTCATGGGCTGTGATGATAGCGGCAGGCCACCCCCCTAATATGGTAGCGGCTTGACTGGAGGTTTTGAAGTCTGCAGAGTTAGGATCATTAAGAGCTCGAGATCGTATTTCGGCAAGATTCTCCTTTTCCTGGTGCATATCGCAAACGGTGGTGACGCCAAATTTCAACGCCTGGCCCAGAACCGTGTTCTGCTCGTCAATGTGGGCATGGATATGTCCATCGATAATCCCCGGTATCAACGTATGCCCCGGCTTCGAAATGACAACCGTCGATGCGTCAGGTGCGTCTAACAACCCTTCCGACACTTGTTTAATCAACCCATTCTCCACAAGAATGCTGCCAGACGGAATCTCGTTTTCGCCGTCGAAGATACGGACGTCCTTAATTAAGAGAGTTGAAAACATCCTAGCTATCGAATGAGAGAGATATAGATCAAGTTATAAATACACCTCAGTTGGAACTTTCGGGCGGATTTCGAGCTATTATAGAAAGTCCGAGTTGATGCTACCTACATAAACCTACCACTGGTAGAGCATAGATATATTTATGTTTACGGTGCGAATCCTATCAAGTTGATGACGACGCCTACCGCGGAAACCGATCAATGGGTCTTCCCGAAAATGTGAGGTGATGTATAAGACTTTGTCTCAGATATTGGAGGCCGGCGATGCTGTTGGCGCGAGCACGATATAGTGCTTACCCACCTTCCCGGGGTTAACCGTGTAGGTACGGTATGAAACGACACCAACGTCCATCTAGGAAGCTGAAGCTGGGTATCGCCACTTTAAGTTGGATCGTGATTGGGCACCTGTGCCAACTTCGCTATTCGGTCTCCAGCCAGCGCCTTTGTTTTTTCTCGGTTTTACAAATACAGTATACCGCATTGCAATTCGTTACCGATCATGGACTTTGCGGCGGTGCCGGGACCGAGTAATCCGGTACACGTAGGCAGGGTATACCTAGGTTCCAAGTGAGACATCGGAAGAAAAGATTCGCTAATTATCATTACTATATGTCTAGACGGTTTCATATACTATTGCGATTGATATTCGAAAGACTGATGCCTTGAGTCCCAGTCACGGGTTATTTGCGAAGCATGCTGCATCCTGACCTACTCTATGGACAATCCCTTCGTCACATCTCCAAACTGCGCATCGAGCATGTCCCAGATATAACTTCTCTTATGATCCCAGAGACCTTCTCCGCCCTTCGGGAATACCTGCTTGGCCATTTTCATGTAGGTCGACGAAAGTCTGAACACGTCGTTCTCAAGCATGGGTTCCTTGCTCGTTGGGAGGCGGGGTACAGCCACCGAAGCGCCACGACGCTCCATTACGCCGAGGAGGCGTACGAGGTGTTCGGCAACGACCTCAGCACCCATGGTCCACGAGGCATTCGCGTAGCCCATGACAAACATCAGATTCGGCACATCCTGGATCATAGACCCCCTCCAGGTATACCTCTTCGCGGGGTTGAATTCCTCGCCGTCGATGGATAGTTTCATGCCTCCTGCGAATTGCAGCTTGAGTCCCGTGGCTGCTATGATTATGTCGGCCTTGATCGATTGGCCAGAGACGAGTTGGATTGCGGTCGGTGTCACGGTCTCGATGGTATCTGTCACAACGTTGGCTTTTCCGGAGCGCAACGCCTCGTAGAAATCTCCTCCGGGACTGAGACACAGCCTCTGTGCCCAAGGATTGTACCTTGGATTGAAGTGCGGGTTTATACTAATATTTGCTGGCAGCTGTTTGGCGACTACACTCTGCAGCAGGGCCTTCACCTTGGCAGGAGACTTCATGCAGTAGTTATAGAACACGGTGGAGGTGACGATGGAACGCGCCCTCCTAAACCACCACCTTAGACCTGAAGGCATGAATAATTGGATAAACCTCACAAAGAAACCTTCTTGTCGCTGGTTGGGTTGAGGAACGATATATGTCGGACTCCTTTGTAGCATCGTTATACTTTTCGTCTTCTCGGCCATCGAGGGTATTATGGTGACGGCTGTGGCGCCACTCCCTATCACGACGACGTCTTTTCCCGAATAGTCCAAGTCTTCAGGCCAGAACTGAGGGTAGATCACTGGTCCATCGAAATTGCTAAGTCCAGGAATCTTCGTCTCCAAGGGCTTTGAATAGTCATAGTAACCGGTACCGAGAACCACGAATTTTGCATAGTAGGTCTGTGATTTGCCTTCACTGTTCGTCACAGCAAGAGCCCACGACTTAGACTTGGTGCTCCAATTGGCCGAATGGACTTTATGGTTGAAGCGAATGTTTTTGTCGATGCCGTATGTTTCCGCTGAACTTTGTAAATAGGCACAAATATCTTTTCCGCCGGCTAGCTTCTCTGGTCGCACCCACGGGTTCCACGAGAAACCAAAAGTTAGCATGTCAGAGTCGGACCGTATGCCCGGGTAGCGGAAGAGATCCCACGTTCCACCAAGTCGGCTCCGGCCATCTAAGATCGCGTACGACGTCCCCGGAACCCGGGTGGTGAGGTAATAGGCCGTGTTGATACCGGATATCCCTGCCCCTATTATGATAACTTCGAATTCGGTGGGCGAGGGGTCGTTCCCGGCTGTCTTCTTGGATTCCTCCATCCTGACGAGGATATGGGCGTATTTTACAAAAGGATGCAAGATATTTTAGCTGGGTAGAAGATATGATTAAATATTAACTGCGCTGGCTAAGACATGTATCTATGTTCATTACCTGAGATATGGAATGGATATTAGTAGTAAAAGTAAATAAAGGTATTGAGACATTGAATCATTCTAATACAGATTTAGATTCAATCCAAGACACGGTACCTCGGCAGGAGTCGAAGCACCCACGTAAATAGTCAAGCGTGGCTTTACGTCCTTCCCGAATCTTAGCCCGTAAATAGATATGGGGCATCATGAGTGGTCGGGGGACTTGTTTCGCCGTTTCATGAGGATCGTGGGTTCGGCTAGCCAACCCATGACAACACTATATCATGGGTCCTCCAGGGGTTGAAGTAGCATCCCGAGTTTGGACATAGTCGTCCGCGCAATCCGACGCCGAGTGGAGATTTGGAGAGGCTGGAGTGATTTCAGCCATCTTCAGTATTTCACTTCACCTAAAATCTCAATGATCTTCAACCGCGGCACTAAAAAGTGGTGAAAGAAATCCGGGATAATAAAATCGGGGACGATGGAGAAATATGAAGTTACATGTCTTCAGTAGCTGAATGAACCGATCGAGTTGAGATCAGATACGGGGCTGGAAGAGGACTCCTAGAGCCTAAAGCAATATCCGTACCTATGTTTCGAATGCAGGCTTCGTATAATAATGAAGCTATATTGACCCTTATCGCCGAAACATGGCTACGACCCACATTATAACCCTCCGATCCCTGTCATTCTACTTACCTAAGCAGCTAAGCTTTTTTTATTTTTTATTTTCTATGCACAGACCACCCAACATTTGCGACTAGGTAATCGATAAGCCCCTCCTCTCCACTAAATTGAACCCCTCCAAAACTTGAAGTCGATCAAGAAAAAAAAGTTGATCGCAACAACAATCAAAACGATTCCAAATCGACAACACCATCTTCCAAGTTGTACCAGTGGAAATTGGAAGATGGCTCCATACGATAGCGACTCGTCTGCTGGAGAGGATGAGGAGTTTACCGAGACGAACGTTCTTTTAGGCTACGCATCAAAAGACCCTGGCGACGAGACCATAAGTCGTTTGGGTGGTCGTCCAGTATGCGATATTCCATATCGTCACTATATCTTCCACTGCTTACATTGAGACTAATTTCACTCATAGGAATGGCTTGATGAGGCTAATCCACCTTCGGCAGCATTCGCACGATGCAAGATATGTAAGGACTTAATGGTCCTTCTGTTACAATTAGACGGAGAGTTACCAGAGCGCTTTCCCGGCCACGAACGGCGGCTGTATGTCTTCTCTTGCCGGCGCAAAAGCTGTCGCCGAAGAGAGGGAAGCATTCGCACTCTGCGCAGTGTACGGATAGCACCAGGCAGCACCACCGCCACTGTCGCTACGAAAACTCCAAAGGACAAGAAAGAAGAGAAACCGAAGCCGAAAGAAGAAGCGCCAAAACCGCCATCCAATCTCGGAGAGACCCTTTTTGGCGCCAAAACAATGGGATCGCCGTCCGGCTCCGCAAACCCATTTTCCACGACTGCCTCGTCCTCTGGTAGCAACAACCCCTTCGCCAGCCCTAGCAACCCATTCAGCAGCCCTTCAGCGCCTCCCAAGGAAATAAACCCCGAACCCGAACCCCAGTCCGAGTCCACCTCATCGCCGTCCGAAACTACCGCCACAACCGAGGACGCCATAAAAGCCCTCCCCAAAACCTTCGCCGAAACCCTCTCCCTCAACAACCCACAATCCCAAACTCCCGCCACCCCACCAGAGCCCTGGCCCGCCGTATCGCAACAGCCTACGCCGTATCCCATCTCCTACCTCTCAGAAGCGGACTACGAAACACTAGACCCAACACCCGCCCCCGTGCCGCAAAACACGCGCATGGACGTCGACTCGGACACGCCCAACGGCAAGGGCGGCGGGAAAGAAGACAAAGAGGTGTTCGAGTCCACCATGGACACCACGTTCCAGAAGTTCGCCGACCGGCTCGAGCAGAACCCCGAACAGGCGATCCGGTACGAGTTCGGCGGGCAACCGCTTCTGTACTCGAAGACGGATGCCGTGGGCAGGATGTTGCATGTGGTGCCGGCTCCGGGGGCTGGGAACGGGAACGGGGTGACGAGGACGACGGGGGAAGCGGGAGGGGGAATGCCGCGGTGTGCGAATTGTGGCGCGAAGAGGACTTTTGAGGTGCAGTTGACGCCGCATGCGATTGCGGAGTTGGAGGCTGAGGAGCTGTCGCTTGAGGGCATGGATTGGGGGACTATCATTGTGGGAGTGTGCGAGCGGGATTGCCAGGCGCGAGGGGTGGCGGAGGGACAGGTTGGGTATGTGGAGGAGTGGGCTGGCGTGCAATGGGAGGAGTTGACGTCTGCTTCTGGTCGGCGGTAGTTATGATACTCAAGAAATGGCTACGGGAAGTGACTGCTGCTTTCTAGCGACGAAATAACTTTGATAGGTACATATGTAGCATGACTTGACGAGGTATGACCTGGCTGACACGAGCCACTACCTAAATAGGGGAACCCGTGCAAATAGCCAAAGTTGCTGTACCATGGAGTAAATGGGCACACCCTTCTACCACATGACCGCGACGTTGAGTTAAATAAGCACTGCCTCAGAAATTACGGCTTAGCAATTTGCGGCTTAAAAACTGCAAATAACCATACTAAAATGAAAAATTGCGGACGTATAGATTACCGTCGGTTTCATTGGTCCCTTCTAGATACAGACTTACACAGCCTGTGTAAGGATGGGTTAGAAACCGGGTAGCCGGTAACGGTTCAGCGCCTCCGCTTCGCCTCTTTTAGATCTCATGATATAGAGAGTCAAGCAGTATATAGACATATAAATCTAATTATATGTCAAATATTTTTGTAAGTATTTGTACTATCGTTCCTATTTACTTCGGTGTTTATTATGTAGGGTCGCCCGTTTAAGTGTATATACGCGAGTACATCGTCTTTGAATGCCCCTTGCTAACCTCGAGTTAAATTACGGCTTAACAATTTTCACCTCAAAAGTTCCAGCATGGTTGTATCAGCTGCAACAAAAAAAATCAAAAATTTGAAGGCATAAATCATTATCGGTCTCATTGGTCCCCTATAGATACGTATAGGCATACATGGTAGCCCTAATATAATATAATGAGTTATGAAGCATGTCTAGACATACAAATCTGAGCAAACGGGGGAAATGTAAAAAATACGAAGTGAATATGTGTCAAATAGAAGATAATGATTCATATCATTGTTTTTGCATACTCCATCGTCCATCACTTAGAACTGCTTATACTAATGTATCTAAGCACATCCAAATAATACGTCATGAATGGATGTCCTCTGGTAACGTTGAGTTAAGCATGCAATGCCTCGAAAATTACGGCTTAGCAACGGGAGGCTTAAAATACGGCGCTGGTGGTGGGTAATTATGGATAGAAACAAAAATTTGCGAAGGCACATATTACTATCGACCTCATTGGCCCCCCACAAACACCAATTTGTATAGCCCCTTGGTTCTAACGCAAAGGTGCTGGAAACCACGTGCCATGGGGGGTTTGGAACCGGGTAGGTGGTAATGGCTCAGCAGACTATAGAGAGATGAGGTTACACAGAATTTATGCTCCGCCTCATTCGAATTTCGCGAGGCTACCTTTGCCGCACCCTTTACAAGCAGCCTTAATATGACGTAAAAGATCAAGAGCTAGAAATATATGAATCTGGTTGGATATCGACAAGAGGCAAGGCAAGAATTTACGCAAATATGCATCAAATAAGAGATAATAATTCATATCATCGTTTTTATTCGTTTCGTTGCCCACCACTCGTAACCGCCCATCTAGGTGTAGGTATCTACCGACGTCGGAAATAAGTAAGCAAGCAGGACACCCATCAAGTCAAGTCCAGAATCGCCGAACTATCGCCCGTAACGCCGAAGACGGTAAATAATTTCCCGCCTCTTTTTTCCCAATGCAGGTTTCGTAGATCCACCCATCACCGTGACCATACCCTCGACGCGGCCTTAGACTTAGACTTGGATGTAGATACTAAGACCGAGTAAAGATCTAAGTACCCAGTAGGTAGGCAAGCAGATCGATCATTTTGTATCCAGTCGGTCCATCATACAGTTTCCTCCCAAGCGCGCCGGATGACCCTTGAGAACATATCGACGTTGACATCCTCGCGGACCTCGCTCTTCTTGGCCTCGTTCTCGGGGTTCTTGGGGATTTTAACCACGGCCCCTTCGACGGTCCACCCGGCGGTCTCCGTCACGAACTTCAGCGCGGCCTGGCCCTCGAGCCCTAGCCACTGCTCCAGCACGGGCAGCTCGATCTCGCGGTAGGCGTGCGACACGAGCGTGGCGATGCGGATGCGGATCAGCTCTTCGAAGCCGTCGATGTCCGTCGTCAGGTCCGCGTACAGGTCGTCCGAGTCCAGCGTCGCCCAGAACCGTGCGTACTGCGCGCCCTGCAGCTGCGAGTTCAGCTCCCGCAACTTGGAGATGGCTTCGGGGAGCTCGGCGCGCGGGTTAGGCGCCATCAGGTGGGGTGGGATGAGGTGCAGGGCGAGGGCGAATTGAGGTGAGGGGAAGCATGTTAGCGCTTTGACGAGGATGTTGGTGATGACTTCGTCCTTTACGCGGTCGTTGTTGAGTTGGTAGCTGTGGGTTTAGAAGGATACTGTTAGCTTATTTGTAGCAAAAGGTTTGACTAGATATGAGTAGATAGTAAGGCGAGCGCAGGCCAGCTTGGTAGGTCAGATAAAACCATATAGTAACATCCGAACGGCGTGTTGCCGTGTGTCAGGTAATAGGAAACGTGTATAAATAAATCGTCATTCCAACCAACGAAGACGCAAAATCCAATATGAACCTTCCATATGATATTTATACCAGAGAAAAAAATACTCACAGCTTCAGCAACGTCCGGTTAGCATTAGAATCGGTATATCTGTTCTCGCATTGTAGACGCAGGTAGTCCTCAAGGTTACCGACAGCCTCAGGGTTATACCGCTCGAGGCCGTTGATGATGTTGGAAACCTCCTCGGGGCGCTCTTGGGGGTCTTCGGAATCCATCTTGTAAAGTTGCTCGCGGGGGAGTTTGCGAGGCAAGGTCTTTCACGATGATGGCAGATGGAGATTCGGGGAGAAAAGTCGATTTTGGTGGGGCAACGATCAAGTTGGCGAAAGTTGAAGAAGTTTTGGTTTTGTCGCTTGTGCTTGTGCGCGCTAACCCATAAAGGGATTAGCCCATCAAGCTGTATCTGATAAGTCGGTAACCCCGCATCAAATGCAAGTATGCGTCTAACCCAGCTTATCGTGTTAAGAGGACTCAAACTCCTAGATTTCAGATGATGGTTGCTACCGACACAAGCAGCACCAATAACACATAAATCATACGGATAGATTAGAGGCAAACAAGCAGTGAATCACATTATAATAACAGTTTGTTCGTTTATTTGTACTACTACTGGTATCTCTTTACGCCTCCCAAACCGTCTCTAATTCTACCAACTCCTCACCTAACCCTACCTAATGCCCTTACCATAATACTCTAGTAAACCATGCTATCTATTCAACGACCAAGAGACTAGAACCAGTCATATCCTCAGGAACGGGAAGACCCATAGCTGTCAAGATAGTAGGAGCGACATCTCCCAGAACACCATGGGTCTTCTTCAATGACCAACCCTTAGGCGCGTTGTTCATGATGAAGGGGACCTTGTTGGTGGTATGGGAGGTCTTAGGCTTGCCGTCTGGGAACTTCATCTCTTCAGCATTACCGTGGTCGGCAGTGATAAATAGTATATAGCCTTCCTTCTTGCAAGCATCTCGGATTAGACCGATAGCTTTGTCGGTGGCTTCACATCCAATGATAGCTGCCTCGTACACACCAGTGTGACCAACCATGTCCGGAGGGGCGAAGTTGTTCATCACGAACGGGAACTGCTGCTCAGCAAGCCGCTTAACAACTTGCTTCGCAACGCCATCCGCGCTCATCTCAGGAGCCTTGTCGTAAGTGGCAACACTCTTGTTGGAGGGAACTAAATCCTGGGTTTCGTCTCGGGTTTCCAGAGCGAAGACCTTCTCAACACCGCCGTTGAAGAAGAATGTGACGTGGGCGTACTTCTCCGTCTCGGCAATGTGAACCTGCTTAACGCCTTGCTTGCCAAGCCATTCGGCCAACACATTACCCATACGCTGAGGTTCAAAGGCAATCTCGAAGGGGTAATCGGCCTTGTATTGTGTCATAGTGACCAAGTTAATCTTAGGGTAGGGGAAATCGGGTCTAGGAGAGCGGTCGACACCTCCAAGTAATTGGGTGATCTGTCGAGCACGGTCCGATCGGTAATTGAAGAAAAAGACCTCATCGCCGTCCTTGATGCGAGCCTCTTGGCCGCCGACGACAATGGGCTTCAAGAATTCGTCATTCTCGCCCTTCTCATATCGTTCCTTGACGGTCTGCACGGGGTCAGAGCTTGCTTCTCCCTCGCCAAGAACCATGCCCTTGAGGGCAAGCTCGACTCTTTCCCATCGCTTATCTCGGTCCATAGCGTAGTATCGGCCGACGACGGTGGCGATCTCGCCAACACCAATCTCCTTGGCTGTTTGGATGAGCTCCTCCATATAACCGACTCCGGACTTGGGGTCGGTGTCACGGCCGTCACCGAAGAAGTGGATATAAACTTTGGGAACTCCGGCAGCCTTGGCAGCTTTGAGGAGGGCGTATAGGTGGGTTTGTTTGGAGTGCTACAAGAACAGGTCAGCAATTTAAATGCAGTGGCCTTGAATCATATTCACTTACAACACCACCGTGAGAGACAAGACCACAGAGGTGAAGTCTTCCAGTGCCATTCTTGGCCCTGTCTAAAACCTTCTTGATAACCTCATTGTTGGCTAGCTCTCCCTTCTTAATAGTCTGGTCGATTCGGACGACGTCTTGCCATACGACTCTTCCAGCACCAATGTTCAAGTGGCCAACTTCGGAGTTGCCCATTAGACCCTCGGGAAGTCCAACGGCAAGGGAAGACGCTTCTAATTCGGTAAATCCGGTGGCGCTCTTGGATAGCTCATCCATGACGGGGGTCTTGGCGGCAGCGATCGCGTCTCCATCCTTGGGAGACTCGGCGGAGGGAATACCCCAGCCATCAATCACGACTGTAAGTTCGCAAGGCGTAGAAGATTAGCCAGCATATCTCGAGATATATAAGGATATAACAAGCAACGACAAAGTAATCAGGTTGTCTAGCTCTAGATATCTGAGCAGGAGGGGCAAGGGATGGCGCGGAAGAGACAGAAGGTTTAGCAGGTTCGGACATACTCAAACAGGCCTTTTGCTTTGGTGTAGTCATGATTGCTTAAATAACTCTTTTTAATATCTTCTCTCTTAACAATATGAGTCTATCTGAACAATAGGAGATGTTTAGGGAGGAAAAAAGAAGAGAAAGGTTGAGTGATTTTCTACGGACGCAATGGCCTGGGAGTTGTTAAATGTTGAGATGTTTCGCATGATGGTGGGATGCTATGAATGGATTGTCATCTATGGTGGGGGGATTTTCCAATGCTCCGTCCAATAATCCGCCTATCGATAACAATTATCCCCTCAGATTATATTGAAAGAAGTTCGTAAATGCCTCGATTTGTATTCGTACATATCAAAGTATATAGTAAATAATTTTCACGTCCAATTATATATTTGCGATAAGTTTTGTCGCTATTCAATTTCCTCCCAAAAAATCATTTTATCGTGCGTAGCATTTCCAGGCGATGAACAATTGAAATCTGAAATAACACCGGATAGCCCCACTATCAGGGAGTTTTCGCTTGACGTCAATGCATGTCGGAGAGGTCCGCTCTAAGCTCCGACGTAGTGGAACAGCGCAACCCTACCAGCGCTGGAGCTCTTTTGTTAGCAAGCTACGATCTAGAATCAACAAATCACCATCGACAAGATTACCGACTTTGGCCATTAGCTCCGTAAATAACTTCGAGGCTGCATTTTGCTACCCGCAAGCCATCAAGGTTCACCTTCTCACGATTTAATATATCAGATTCGACAGTCCCGCCAATTGATCACTGCTACCTAAGAGTCGCACGTCTGTCGGTCGCGAATCTCGCGTTTCGTTCCATCCATCCACCCATCTGTCTCCCCATAACCGACCACCAAAAAACCAGCCACCACAATGTCCTCCTCCTCGCCCCAGAAACCCATCGCCATGCCCGACGGCCTGAACCCCGACACCCTAGACACCCTAACCGAGCTAGCAGTCCTGCTCAACCGTCTACGCATGCCAACCAGCACCAGCACCACAACCGGGACCCCCGGCGTCGCCACAACGCCTCTCCCCCCACCCCCTCCCCCTCCTCCCTCACACCCACACTCGCACCCGCAGACCGCCAACGGCGCCACGACAACAACCAACACAGGCGAGCTGTCGCTGAAGGAGATCCCGCCCGCGGCGGACGTGCTAAAGCACCGCTTCCAGCGCGCGCGCGTCCTGGTGCGCGGGCTCCCGGACGTGAGCCGCGGGACGGCGGAGCAGGAGGCCGAGATTGCGGCCTTGGAGGCGCGGCTGGCGCAGCAGAGGGACATGCTCGCGCGCTTGCGGGATATGGGCGCGCGGTTGGCTGTTGCGGATGAGGAGGGCGATAAGATGGCTATTGATTGAATTCGACCACCTGCCTAGGCTGGGATGAATGCCGCCGGTGCAAGTATCGGCGGAAGGGGGTACAGAATAGTACAGGAGGTATAAGGAATGGAGAAGGGTGGGACAGGAATAAGAGCACGAGGTGTAGGGGGGGAAACAAGTCACTACATTCGCATGGTTGGGGAGTCACGGCGTTCGATTACGATACCACGAAAAGCACCTGGGCACTAGGGGACACACTTCATAAGAGCAACGATTCTTTATTGGTGAAAGCTATTTACTCTGGTTCAGATTCCATTCAGCAGCAATCCCAGCATTACAGAATAAAAGGGGGAATATTCGTCAACACAAACGCCATGCTAAGTCCTTCGTCGTGTGATCATTATATCTCGAAATAAACTGAAGAAATATGTTGAGGAAGCAGTGTCCGCATAGCATTAAGAGGCTTGAGGACTGAGGATGCCTGCTTTTCGCAATATGTCATACGTGCTAAGGCTCGGGCTCCCGCATACCGAATGCTCCCAGACATCCGTTGGAATGCGCTTGTCTTCGGCCAAAATACTCCAGTTTGGTGACGGCTCGCTCTTCAACCACTTGAAATCATCAACTTGGTCCCATTTATTCTCCTCTTTAAATTCTTGTTTGGATGCCTAGGCAAGGAGTCATTAGCCATCAAGTTAGCGACGGTCTTTTAGGTACCTACATAGAACTCGGGCAGCGGCGCAAATCGCATTCCCGAACAGTCCTCAATGATGGGATGGCTTGCGCAGTGAAGATAAACGTCCACGTTCTTGCAATCATGGATGCGGACCTGTCGAGCAGTGATCACCACTACGCTGTTCTCCAGGGCTGTCAGGTGTGCGGACCCTGCAACCTGACCAGCAATAATCAAGCTCTGGTCGATGGCCTTCATCATCAACCCAGCAAAGGGTGTTCCAGTACTTGTGGGGATTGACATATCCACGATGCATCTCTCTAACTTCTTCAAGCATCCCATAGAAGTGGCCCTCGATGCTGTAGATGGCAGGATGATATGAAGGCCTTTGTGGCCAAAGATAGAAATGTTCTTAGCATCAGAGAAGCTCGGCTTCCTGACACCCGATTGCTGCTCTACGTCCTCGTTGTAGTCCTTAGCTGGCGTGGTATCGTTGTTCGCAGCATCCATGGCGTCATTCTTTGCAGCGTCGATGATCGGCGACTGTTTCGAACCGATGTTACTACGCAGTCGCGGATCTTCTTGTGCTCCCGAACTGGCGGCAGATTTTGAGGACTTGGATTTGAATTGGAAGCGCGATTTCGGGGCGAAGCTGGCGGTCGTCTCGTTCAGCTTCTCGGTTAGGGCTTTTATGGCCTGTCTATACGTGAGAATAGGGGTCTACATTTGTTTGGTGGAGATAAGTTGTACCTGGGAGTAAGTTCGTTGGTCATAGGCAGGGACGTAGTCACCAGCATCCATCACCTCTTTAGACAAACGGGATATGCCAGCCAATACCGTATCTACGCAGTCTTGTCGCTCTCCGCCTACGTGTGAAATAGTTGCCAAGTCTTCGATCTGGCCCTGGATAGCTTGGTTGAGTTAGTTTAGACGGGGCTAACGACGGCTTAATAAATCTCACCAGTTATTTCTGCTTGGAAATAGCGAAAGAATTTCTCTTTAGGGTCCGACATCTTGCGAGAGTCGTCAGATGAAGATGAAGGACTTAGTCTGAAAGGAATAAAAACTTGAGTTTCCATCATGATAAATGCAAATGAGTTCACAGTGTGATGTTCTAGCTATATCAAAATACCTTGGATTTGTTTGCTGTCAAACCTAATATCTGGGATGCCAGGAGTATTAAATGACAGATGAGACCGGCGATGGTGGCGTGTGTGACGGAACCTTAGGTATATATCCGTTGGAGTCACTATTGGGTCATGGGTGTAGTGACAAACGGACTGCCGACAGTCACGATGATCGGGATATGGCTTTGCTCATCCCTCCTGGTATGCTGCACGATGTCGTCGTTTGGGTGGAATGATGGTGGATCGCTTAATGAAATAATTGGATGTGAGTGGAAAGACTGGAAAGACAAGCTCCAGGCTACAAACAAGAAAAGGATGTTACAGGTCAAGAGCAGTTGGAGAAAGGCACCGAAAGCGTTCAATGGAGGGGCATCGCCTTAATTGACTGGTCCGGCAAGATCCAGTCATGCGGGGTACATATGACGCTTTATCATTGGCCAATCCTGTCCTAGTTGCCTCCAATTGTACTATGGATACGGACACTTACAGGGCGCACCTGCTTCTTCAGGGTCTTGTACTACCCCAAGACAGTATCCTGAATTCAACCTAATCCGAGATCCGATAGGTAACGTACCTAGTAGCTCCTTTACTTCCAAGTTTTTCCTTCCTTGCTTTATTTTCCCTTCATCATGATATCCATCCACGATTTCCTCCGAAGCTTCAAAGTTCACCATGAGTACACGTGATGAACTTAAAACATCCAATACCACATAGTTCCTTCCAAGATCGAATAGCGACCTTTGAATGAGACCTGTGACAGTCTCTACTGCTACTAACTCTACTAATATCTGTGCAGCAGTCAACTGAGTCTCGTACATCCATCCATGGATCTCATCGCGAATGCGCATCACAGGTCGCAATATCTAAATTTTGTGAAGAACTTCAATTTTCAATCAGATTCGATCGTGGAAAGGTTAGGTAACTACGCTAATGTTTCTCATGATCTCTCATCTCCACTCACTTTAGCCCCCTATCTTCCGCAGTTGCGGTTCGTGCAGATGGTAGTCTCGTGGATGTACCTGATCTTGCCTCCCTCAATCCTGAAGAAGTTGGTGCTCGACGTGCCGTCCGGCTTAGCTGCGTCGATGAATGGGAAGTCGTTGAAGATGTCCAATCCACCGACTTCTTCATCGATCACGTATCTCCTGTTCTCGATCTTGAACGCCGAAGGGAACTGAGGCATCGTGCATGTGTTGGCTGTCGATTGCCTGCTGCCCGTGTAAGATCCGCCCTCAAGACGCGCGCACTGCAAAAAAACGGAATCAGTAATTTGATTCCCAAGAAACACTCTGACTTAGGGGGTTCTAATGTCGAGAGTCGAACTCACCGGCGTGCCGTACGGCACCTTCACAGTCCCGTCTCCCCAGCTATCCAGATACGCATCTCCCGCCGCCTTAATAACATCCCTCGTATCCCTCTTCTCCTCCGGAATCACATCCCAGTTCTCCGTCTTCGTCCAGTACAGCTGTCCCGTCGCATTGAAAGCCCAATCCCCATCATTCGCAACGACGGACTGCACAGTCGTGATCTTGTCGTCGGTGAACAGCATGCGCGTGGCGATGACATACGGCGGCTTGTTCGTCGCGGCCGAGATCTCGGTAAACACCGCGCACTCCACGCTGTCGTGCAGGCTGCGGCTGAAGTCGATCGTGATCGCTGAGCTTAGCACGCCCTTGGTTATGTCGGTCGGTGCGTCGTTCTCCAGGTACGTCACGTTCTCCGCGAGGGCGGGCAGCGCCGAGAGGTCGCCCGCGGCCTGCGCTTTGAGGTAGGCTTCTGTCGCTGCGACGAGCTGCTCGCGGGTACACGCCGCCGAGGCCGTGGAGGCGAGCGCGGCGCTCAGGAAAAGGATTGAGTACATCATGGCTTCTTGGCTCTTTCTTCGGTATTAGGTCGTGGATTCTCGTGAATTCGAGTATACTAGGTAAGTAGGTGGCGACATGTTGAGGACGTTGCTTTATTTTGTAAAGGGTACAGCCGAAAAAGGAGGGGCTCCTGAATTTTTCCTAAGCCGCCTCATTTTGGCTTATATCCCGGCTTATTAAAGGGGTATGGCAGTTGCAATTGATGTGGATATACTACTATTTACAGAAGTGACAGGTTATAGTTAGTTTGAGTATCTCGTTCCTGTTTCGATGCTTTTATTAATTATCAAACTCGACATTAAATAGATTAGCTACATACATTCAATTACGATGAAGCGGGGAGTCTAGGCCACGATGTGGGAGAAAGGTAGGTGGTGACTCCTCCGTGATAGGTAAGGAACTGTGGTACTTTAGCCGTCATCTCAGATTGCCGGATTCCGAATCGGACGATGTACGGCAGTCTATGAACTTCGGTAGTGGAAGTACAATAAATATTGTTTACTCATGTTATTCACAAGATATAGGTATCATCTATTCAGGAAGAGATACTGCAGGTAAGTATGGAAATATCACAAAAGCATAGGTAGCATAGCCAGATTAACTTGAAAGCGGAAAATCTACAAAAATTTGTAGTCTTATGTTGTTAGAAAGTGGTATTAAAATGTTCTTCTTATAACATGTATATGACAGGTAGGTATATCTGGCTTCAATATCAAAAACGATTGGTCTAGCAATCAATGACAATTCGCCCCTTGCCACGACTTACACAGGATAGCATACTGGTTTCTTTCAGCTCGTCTTCCAGTGCGGTCCCTTGGTGATCGACTTCACCCTTGCAGACTTCTACCATGCAGGTTCCGCAATTGCCTACAAGGCAAGACGAATCTATTTCAAACCCAGCTTCGTTTAAGATGTCGAGCAGCGACTTCTCAGCAGACACCTGGAAAACCTTCCCGGTGTTCTTTATTTCCGCTTCGAATGGCTCGCCTGTGCCGGTTCCTGCGCCGCCAAATTCTTTGAAGTGAGTCTGGGATCGCGGATAACCTAGCTTCGCCGTGATATCTCGGCAAGCGGCTAGTAGTGGTGCCGGACCGCAACAGTAGACTAAAGGCTTAAAACAATTGTTTGTACAATCGTTCAGTGGTGGGATGATTGCAGAAACATCTAACCGTCTGCCTTCGTCCTTTGCGTAAATGGTGGTATTTGCTTCTGGTAGATGATCGAGATATGCGGCTTCCTTCCTACTACGGGCCGCATAATGGATCTCGATGTTGGAAGTTTTCTTGCTCAGCATCTTGATCTCACTAATGAACGCGGTAGCACCAATACCGCCTATGACGAATATGTGTTTCGTCGACCCAATGTATTGGCCACTGCTGATGATGGGCGTGCTAGCGTTATGCCCCTTAGCAACTTCCAAAACATCCCCAATCTTGAGGTCATCATGCAGGAATCTGGAACCGCCCCTCGAGTTTTCGTTCTTTGCAATTCCTAGTTCGAATGATTTCGTATCGCCCGATACGACCGAATAAGCTCTGGTGAACTTGAAATCTGGACCGAACCTAAGACGCACATAGGGGAACCGTCCGAACTGCAAATCTTCCGAGTCAATATCTTGGTCTTCGGACTTCAAGACGAACCTTTGCACTCTTGGTGTCAGTCGAGTCCTCTCGACTAATTTATATGGCTGCCAAAGGACCGCGACATCACCCTGTAGTCGGCCATTCATGTTCTCTGTCCCCTGAGCGAGTCGATTTCGGAATAATGTCAGGAACTCCTGACTTAATCCCCGTAAGTTACTAAGCTCAGTTATGGCCTCGGTGTTATTTGTGTCCTTGTAGAGGATGTGATGTAATCTTTTGAGCGACCAGTGAGGGTTAATGCGCTCAATCAATTCCATCTCATCACCTTCCTGTATCTCTCCACCTTGGATTACGCGGTAGTACCAGCCAGTGTATCCGGTGCTCTGGATCAAGCTAGACATTTTCTTGTATTCAAACCGATGGTTCAGCTTGTAACAAGGCTGTCTAAGCATCGTGACTTGCACAATGACTTCCGGTCCTATCCGAAACTTGTCGCCAACGCAGAGGTTACTCTCGGAGAGATGCGCCGAAGATATATTCTCACCAAAAGCGCCGACCTTGAACTTGTGTTCACGTTCCGGCAAGATCCTCTTCCACTCTTCGTAATGGCGAGGGTCATATTGATGAATGGCGTTGTCGGGGCTCTTGTGATTAATATAATGCCTCTCGTCACCCGCGAGGCCACCCACCTTGAGCCTCACCTTTCCGCCCCGAGGTTGCTTGTTAATGGCCGACAACAAACCTTTGACGCCTCCTAAAGGCCTTATCTTCCCCGTCCTTACGCCCAATATAACATCTTTCGGCGGAATTGGCGCCAAGTCAAAATCCCACCCAGCTGCTAGAGAGCCCATGATTCCGAATAATCACGTTATTATTATTTTACCTGTGATTGTTAGAAACCTTCCGTCGGACGTTTACTCCGGATGGGTGCCTGAAATTCGTCTATGTCTAAGGTTGCATTACTAATGAGCGTGTTTGACTCGTCGACGGGTGTCAGGTATTTTCAAAGGAGACCCACTCAAGCCCTAGGACTAGCAGAATCGGAAGTTCAGGGGTAAGGGATAACCCCGAAAGGATGGAGGGGCTATAGGTGCTATAGACGGACTACATAACTTTAGAATCATGATCATTGAACTTAATGTTTATCTTTGATGCTGATAAAACTGATTTAGGATCGTTCCTATTCGACCTGCGCACGTGGTCTTCCTTGCTTCGTATTGATGACATCTGGAATAAACTGGGAATAGGCACTTTTCCATCGGAAGTGTACCTAAGGTTCTGTACCTATCGTTCGGATCCAGGACACCCGACGCTGTTTATCTGATACCGTGCAGGTGATTTAGGTGCACCCAGGTCCCAGGTTAGCAGTCGTATATTGCTCCTGCTACGGAAGCTGTAGATTTTTCCCAGTTTCAAAACATCCATAGATAACACGCAAAGCTTCGTTTCCCCCAAAGCAGTTTAAACATGTTATGCTTGAACAATCATGAATTGCATTTACAGTCGCTCAGGGCTAACCCTTTTATACAAAAATCATAATCCGTCGTCAGGCCCTAATCTACCATCTATCCTATTTTACCACACCCAACGCCGTGGAGTTGTTCCCGCCTCCCTCATAACCCATATTCCGCATTAGAGTCCCCTACCGGCACGCCCGTTCATATGTCGCCTTCCATTAAGTGTCGGAGTTGTCGGGAACGCGTACGGGTAAACATTCACGGGCCGCTTCTTAGCGGGTAGTGAGTTCAGAGCTTCCCACATCTCCATGATACCGGCTCTGCGTGCGGGGAGCATGCTGTATTGGAGAGAATACAGAGCTTTTCGGTGAATTGGCGGGACGAACCGGCCGGTGACTAAGCAGAATAAAACCCGAGGCGATAAATAATGCTTGCGAATACGGCTACCCATCTGAAAGTATTGGCGGAACATGGCCGCGAATGTGAGAGGAATAGGCTACATCTCGTTAACTCGAGCCCCATAACATGGTTATTAGGATGTCACAAACCTTGAGGTAGATAACCGATGTAGGTTGAGGAGGCGATGGCGATATGGGGGAATTAATACTAAGTCTATCTGGGGTATCACGAAGTTCAAAACGAATGCCGCCTGACTATAATTAGATGTGGAACCATTATGGTTGGATTTGGTACTATGCTCACCTGGTAGACGCCTAGGATCCTTTGCCCTAAGCATCAACGCAAATAGCGGGAAGTGGTTGAGACAAGAAAGTAACGTATCGAAGATAGCCTTGAACGAGATGATGACCATACGCGCAAGAGCAAAGTTGAGATAAAACACCACAACAGTAGGGAGCAGGAAAAAGAGAAGCGTGAATAAGATGGTACCGACAAGAAGTTGATCGAGGTCGTAGTCGCATGCGTCGACACGATTTCGCAGTACGTTATATTTCTTGCCTCGGAATAACTGAAAAAGGGAGAGCAAGATCGTGAGCTGCCAATGGAAGATGCGTGCCGAGGCCAGGTAAAAGGAATAAATGTGGATCGTGAGTATCGAGAGTAAATCAGAGAAAAGGGCAATTGGCATACTGGCGCCGCCAAAGCTAGAAAAGCCAATAAACCAGACAATATGTGGCAGTAATGGCTGCAGGGTCTCGATGCAGCTTGACCAATAATCGATAACCCAAAGAAACAGATCGCCGAGGAATAGCGCTAATTCACTGTTCAGTTTTAGACCGGCAGGCCAGCCCATAAGCCACGATATGCTACTATGTAGCGCATCGATGGTGTATCTGCCTAGAAGCATGCTGATCGTGTCAGCCACCCAGTCTGCGTTGTCGATGATATATGAACCGAGGGCAATGCCCATGATAACGTCGTTGGCCACGAGCCACAGACTGTTATAAAAACGTATGTAGTCTGGATGACTAGTCGTGACACTGTCCCAGTCATTTTTTCGCAGTCGAAGTTTGACATATTGCATAGGCCAATAACAAAACTGTTGAAGGCGTATCTCCACTTGCTGGGCTGTGGCGGATACGTCTTTGAGCGCTGGTGAATTTGGCCTAGCCCTCCACTCCAGGATCAATAACAGGGCCTCCGCAGCAATCCGATGACCGAGGAGGAAAAGCACAAAGATCCTGCGGATCACAGGAAATGCGTAGAGGATGATCATGTCCCATATCCATAGAATCACGTAGTCCTTCATATTTGTAGCATGCTCCACCACTCGTTCGGATACGCTGAGGGTGCGCTTAGGACGCGTACCGATGAGTGGCACATTTTTCTGCAGCAGATGCTCCAACTCCCATGCCCAATTGATTTGATTCACAGTCCTACCAAGCGCCTTGTCTTTCTGAGATGGACTATGCTTCAAAACCGAATGTCTATTCAGTTTGTCAACTAAAAAGCGCCGCTTTTGCTTGTTCTTCCGCTCTTGTTTTTCATCCTCGGCTTCAGAACTATCATACGCGTGATGCAATGCGCGGTCTTCCTTGTCAGCTAGTGAGAGTGCAATAGGATTTAACGATATGTATTGCATCCGTAGGGGAATCGGCCTCTCGAATAGGGTGATTTGTATACTGGACGCTTTTGGGCAGATAATTTGAGGCACTCGTTCGGGAGGTCTTATGGTAGCTCGCACCCATGAAGGATCTAGCTCGAAATCGGGAATGCGATTTGTAATGCCAAGAACACGCATCGACGACTGTCCGCAAAGCTCAAATATTCGAGGAACGGGATGAGGGGCACTCCGCAGTAAGATTCCCGTCTTCAAGGCACTCTCAACATTTCTCGGCTGAATGATTGTTAAAATGGGTCGCGTATTAGGGAGAGTGGGGAGCTAAATGCTTACGTCGACATGATCCAGGACGGCTACAACGACAACATCTAGGTCCGAGTTTCTCCAGCCGACGATAACACCTGGGGCATCAGATGTGGAAATATCGATCGGCCAAAATACCCTCATCAATCCATCGCATTCTGGCATGACCATGGGCCAGCGTCAGAGCACTCCGCCTAGAAGGAGCCTCTACGCCGGAGTTGTTCTCGAGCTGATATTCCAAGACTAGGCGATCGCGGATGCTAGTGGGATACTGGTAAGTATGGGCTGTCTCAACTAAAGGGGGGTTTTGTGTATTACCAAGTCGGCTTCGACTCCAGCGATGTGTTGTACAGGTATGAATATTAAGAAGAAGGCGAAACTTAAGAGAGCGAATCCCTGGCCGGCGCGAAGCTACAGAAGCTTTAGGTTAGTTTCCTGGTTGCATCTACACATCTTCTTTATTTATTTCCCATAAAGTCTACATATACATCATTGTTCGTGACATATGACACATTTGTCATCCATATACAGCATCATATATTACGTGTTGGGACAGTCGAAGGGGATGGAAATGTGCTCACAATAACGCCCTTATCCCAAGCGAAGATTGTCAATTCGTAGAGGCGAGTGACTAGATCCCATCGAGCGGTAGTGTAGCCAGCTACGAAGATCGCAAGGGTGAGTATAGAGAATGGGTGCATGTAGGAGATCGGTAACTATGCTCTTTCGAGTCGCATCGCCTACACTCACTCTCCTCCTTTTCTCAAGGCGATGCTTTATTCGCGCGATCGTTGACCTTCGCTCGATTCGAAAAGATGGGATGACAGCGATAGGAATTGCGAGGACCGCGCCAGTCTCGCAATGGTTGTCGCACGGGGCTTTTCGTTTAGCGTCGAGGAATCGAGTTATTTGGTTTGTATTGGTATCGTCTGAGTGTCGTGTAATGTTTGACAGACGTAACGAGCGACGGGGTTCGAGAATTGACGAGGGAGAAGTGAGCAGGTGGAATGGCTGAATGGTAATGGTGTAGGTTGTGCGAAGAAGGAAACAGGAATAGATGAAAAAAAAAAGTCGAGGGTAAAGTCGAAGTCGAAGCTTGGAAAGTGGGCGTTAAAGTTGTTTGTTGCTGCCCCTTGCAGTTCTGTTCTGGGTTGGACTTGCAGAGTTGCATTGCGGTATTGCGTGTACACATTTTAGTTTATCGATAATCGATATACTATGTACCTTGGACGTGGATTCGAGGTCCTCCTAAAATCGTTAAAAGGACGATTAAGTTTCAAATAGCGGGATCCAACCACCCCAGCATCGAGCGCGCAGATGGTGTAACACATCCACAGATCAGACTTCTGATTCGTTGATTTGGTAATCGATGCCGCTAAAGAAGCCACTAGAAAAAGCATACCACCGTCGCCGTGGCAGCTTCTAGCTGAAGCTTTTCATTGCGCCTTATCATTTTACCTGCAATACCTACATAGGTATGGGGAAAGACCTTGGAGTTTCCCATGCTGTTGGCTTTTGCTGATCGATATCGTTGGTGCATGATTAATAACATCAGGGACGATAATAAATAATATAAAAAATCTTAACTTTATTCCCTTCAATTGATAAAAAAAGTACAATACAATGAAGATTCTTAATTGATGTTTCAACTAAACAAGCCACCGCACTCAGGAACGTTACGAATTAGTGTTTTGGACTTTTCGATTGATGTGCAAATTGAGGTAAGAAACTTAGCAATGCAGGCAAGTATTCATGAGGTAATCTTGGGGGATTATATACATTTAAATGGTAAGAGTTGAGTAGGGTAGACCGGGTCATGAATACGAGCTCTTCCCAACCCCGAATTCTATTAGGCTACAATAATCCGCTAAGGTGGTAACATTTGCATTGGGTGAGTCCTGCGAGTCCTGCACCTTCAACTCACTTCCCCATCTTCTTCTGCGAAGGATCATCATCCTCAGCTACGGCAAGTAACGTTGTGTGGTAAGGCTGAGCTAACCTTGAAAGTTTCAACGACCCAGACACACAGCACAAGAAAAATATCCCCAAAATATCCCACCACATATTCCACCAAAATAACAACCATGCGGGGTTGATCAGGGCGATGACATTAGCCAAGATCATTGTTACGCCTCACTGTTCGTGGGTATCTCACCCAGGTCCCTGGGAGGATCTGGGTATCTGGGATTCTGGGTATCTGCAGACCGCCCAAACTTCCGAGGTTCTAGATAAAATCTGATCTAGTTCAATTCTTCATCGATTGGCGTGATTTCGGAATCTCGGCATCTTCTGCGGCACGGCTTGTCGATGGGTCGTGATCTTCGCCCTCATTGAATCTTATTTTCTACTTTCTTTTCATATGGAGAGCGTCGCTCTCTTTAGTATCCTTGCGTGCTTCATCTAAGAGTTTGTCTATGCCCCGTTCTTTCAGGGCCACCTATGAAGTGGAAATGCGGTTAGTGATAAAACCTTGTTTTGCAAGGAAAAGATTTCTGTCAGATCAAATACGCGTGTTAAATGCCTGCCTACCTGAAGACATTTCTGATAATCTTTGAAAAGCTTGGAGCATTCATTGTCGTCTGCTTTTCCGTTGCCTCGGAGGTATTCTAAATACATAGCATGTGAGACTGACTGAATGAAAAACAAATAAGATAAATGTAATATCAACGTGAAACATACTCTCGCTATACCACTTAAGAAAACAAGCGTCGTATCGTCTATACCAGTCAGCTTTCTTTTCATGAGACTCTGAAGTGATGAATGATGTGAAATCTCATTCAACTTACTCTTTTACCTCATTGCACTCCGGTGCAAGGGAAGCGGACATGGTGTCAAATTCAGCCTAAAGCTCTTTATAACATCTGAATACAAATAAATCTTTCTAAGAATTCCAAGTGAAGGGAACACGATCACCAAGTTTATAAATTCAAGATGTACAATGTACAATGTACGATGTAAAATAATGAGTAATTCGTAGATGGATACAGCTCAATCCAACCAATAAATGAGTTTCCCAGCATCACGCTAATACCTAATTCTAACAGGTGGGGTATCCACATCTAACCGGATGAGAAATAATTACAGGGGGATGCTTCCAGCTGCCAGGGGCTACATCTGCAAGTGCAGGTGCTTCCAGCACCCATTATCGATAAGATATTTCAAGCCTGTGCAGGTACGGGTGCTTAATTTTTTCGAGCCCAGTCCAGCGCATTTCAATCTTCAACACTCACAAAACCCACGAATTATCATCAACTTTGTTGCTGTCGCGTTATTTTCGACTGGCAATCAGCCAACAACGAACATGAGTTCTTCTCAGGACTTCAAGTCCATGCAGGAGAAAATCCAGTCTGCTCTAGTCGCGACAACGAGGCTTGCAAATCAGATCGCTGCTGAGGATGTCAGTTTTCAACGGACGAGCAATCCCGAAGTGGAAGAGCAACTCGACGAAACATCCGGCCGCCTATTAGCCTTAACCTCTTCGCTTCTCAAATCTGCTACCAAATCTACAGATGTCAAGCCTCCGACTATCGAGGATAGCGACGAGATCGACGTTCACTGGTCGCGCATTGTTGATGTAGTCGATACTTTGCTGGAAAAAGCCGACACTTGCCTAGATGAATATACCGGCGTTATCAAGCGAAAATCGGCGCCCACCGACCAACCAGGTCCTTCGTCCAAGAAATTCCGATTAGAAAATTCCATGCGCCGCGCCGATGTTGCCAAACCTCAAGATTCGTTTGAAGTCAAACCCGACAATTTCAGCAATCCTCCCTGGAAACCAATACTTACGACCAAGCCTCATGCACTCGTCTCTCTAGAAAAGAGCTTGAAGACGTTTGACGATGAGAACGGGTTCACCCAGTATGACCACATCATTTTACTTCTCTTTACTCCTTAGGCAGTCGATCACCTTCAAATCGCGTTCGCTCCTAAACTAAAAAGATCAAAACATGGCCAGATTTTCAAGCTTGTAAACTAACAGTATATCTAGGTATCAACACCCCTATGATGCTGAGATTCAAGTTTTGGAATACCCGGAAAGCGTCTTCCAAGAAAAAGAAGCTATCAAGTACCAACCCGTCGAAACAACTACGGCTACCTTCGTCGATACCTTCGAGGGCGTCTTAGACATGCTTGAAGAGCTAAAGACGGCGACCGAGATTGCCATCGATACAGAACATCACGATTTCAGAACATACTCCGGCCTATTGTCGTTAATGCAAATTAGTACCCGTGAGAAGGATTGGATCGTCGACACTCTTCAGCCATGGCGTCGCAAGTTAGAGGTTCTAAACGAAGTCTTCGCCGATCCAAAGATAGTCAAGGTCAGCCCAGCCCAGTCCAAATCAACCATTTACTTTCCATCGTTTAAGCAGCTAACCCCTGCAGGTACTTCACGGTGCCTATATGGACATTGTCTGGTTACAACGAGATTGCGGTATTTATATCGTCGGACTGTTCGATACTTTCGAGGCGGCAGTGGCGCTAGAATATCCTAGTAGAGGTCTCGCCTACTTGCTCAAAAAATTCGTTGATTTCGACGCAGATAAGAAATATCAGCTGGCTGATTGGAGAATACGGTATGACAACATCACCCTAACACGATCCCGGTGCTTACTAACGAGGCAACAGGCCAATTCCAGATGAGATGTTTTACTATGCACGCTCAGACACGCACTACTTACTCTACATCTATGACATGATGCGCAATGAATTACTACGGCAGCCCTCCGGAAAAGATTTGATGCTTCAGGTGGTAAAGAAATCAAAAGATACCTCTTTACGACGGCATGAGATCTTCAACTACGATGCGGAGGGTGGCCAGGGTCCCTCTGGTTGGTATAACCAGCTCATTAGGTACTCTGCTGGAAAGTATTCGAAAGAGCAATTTTCCGTATTTCGAGCTGTGCACAAGTGGCGAGATGAAGTAGCTCGTCGTGAGGACGAAAGTACAGTATACATCATGAACATGTCTACGCTCTTCAATATAGCCAGGCGTATGCCTCCGGACCCAAAGGCTCTTCATAGCCTTCTCGACGCCTCCGCTCCGCCTATCACGAAGCGGGAGGCCTTCAATTTGTCTAAAATCATTAACAAAGCCAAAGCGGACGGAGAAACAGGGCCTTCTGTTCTTGATGTTATTCGTGGCAACAATGTAACGTCCACAATAGGTATTGGTGAAGTTGCGAAGTCGGTCTTCCCTCAACTCAGGATCGATGACACAGAAGTCCTAGGAACCCAAGACCTTGTTTCCCAGACTTCGAAATTATGGGGCAGCATTCCAATGAGTAGTCGTTGGGAGGAACCCTCAACTATCAAGACTTCAAGGATCGCGCAGTTCGAGCTGCCTTGGGCCAAGTTTGTAAAGTCGGGAAAAATATTAGAGGAGGTAGTCACGCGACCGCATAAACCAGCGACAAAAGAGGAAGATGTTATCTCTTTGGAACCGCCTGCTAAGGTTACACCTCCCGTTGATGATGAATTCACTCTCAAAGCTGGATTGAAACGTAAAGCGAAAACGATAGAATCAGAATCAGAATCAGGCGAGGTTGATGACACGCCATCCAAGCCGGAACCGAGCCGCAGCGCCTCCCTTGGCGCCGAGGAAATCGCAGTCCCCGACACAGATAGCGACGAAGAGAGGCGAATAGAGAAGAAAGCTCGTAAACGGGCCCGTAGGGAGGAACGTCGAGCTAAGAAGCTAGCCAAGCGCGCCAAAGAGGAAGCGGCCGCCGGTGCAGTGAAAGCTTCAGGAAAAGGTGGAAACGAAGATGCCAACGAGGCGCCTTTCGATTACAGCAAAGCGAAGTCGGTCCTAAATGCTTCCAGGGCAAGCAACAATACCCCTCAGGCACCTAAATTCAACTTCAACCCCTATGGAACGACAGCTGAGGGGCCGAAGCCAGCGAGAAAGATGCACGGAGAGAAGGCTGGCAAGAGTCATACTTTTAAGAAGTAAGACTACTAAGTCATAAAGGACTTGTACATAGCATAAGCACAGCTTTTTTTGGCGTTCGGCAACGGCATCTATGTTGTATTTTGCATGGTTATGGAGTTGAGGATCACAGGTCTGTCGAGAGGACCTACGGGGCGGGTCTCAGATTAGCTCAGTTCTAGAATACCCAAAGGTTACCTGGCAAATATTGTGTTCGCGTGAGATATGTGCATCCATGCTTCTAACTTATAAATTGTGTCCATGGTACGATTCAGTACTTGCTTATGGGGTAAGCTAACATACCAGTATGCGCACATACCAGGTGCGGTCCACTTACCATTTTTGACAAATCCTTAATATCACCACCACCTTCAAAATTTAAT
>MU386037.1:0-35857 GCA_022497145.1 Rostrohypoxylon terebratum
ATTCTTCATTTTCAAAGATTTAATCTAAAATTTGGTGGTGTAGGAAACAAAAATCTAACGTAGGTTGTAGCGGTGAGAGTGTTGCAAAAGGGGGTTCGTTGCAAAAGTGGGTCATGGCGGTTAATGAGTTAATGATGACCAGGTTGTCATGGTATTTTTATATGTCATAGGTTAAGTTCCGGGGAGTGAGGGAAAAGGAGGTAGGATAGCACCGCAAATCTGTGTATCTTTAAATAGATAAGTATACCTATACTCGTATCTGCATCGGATATTAAGTGTCATGTCAGGAGTCACTACCTACTCTCGACAGGTTGTGATGTGAGATGAAATGGCACGGTAGAAGGTAAGCAATAGCTATCAGTTGATGCTCCGGGTCTGTTGCCCTTGAGGGTGCCCCTTAGTCTAGTGTTCAGGATATCTGCCACAGAAGCTATCTACCTAGTCACAGTAAATGTCCACGCCACTCTGTTTTACCCCGTCAGGGGTGGGTGTGAAAGTAACACGACTGTTACGCCGGGGCTGACATCACATTATAAGAGAGTGGCTAGCCCGGTCCCGAGATTATCAAGATTAGACCTCAGGGGGCCTATGTTGATTGAGAATTTTCACCCACTTTGCCCCTATAACTCAGTAGGTACCTAGGTAAGACTGCTCTATATGGACCTACTAATATATAGGCGGGTATCTAAGCAATTATTAGTTAAAACAGTATGTATGATTTTCATGTCAATATCCGGCAATGTCCTGGATACTTAGGTATGTAACTGTAAGGTCAGTGTTCAAACGGTTACAAATTACCTGTCAAGCACACTTTAATCAAGAGGTCGGGAGACTCAACTCGTGAGGAAAACATATGATCTAATAGCACCACTAGCCAAACTCCTTAGGACGCTAATTTTATACAAGCAGGCAAAATTCTAACCACTCATTAAACATCATGCTTCTTAACCTTATAGCATTACTTCCATCAGGCCGGCCAATACCCTCGCTATCGCCCCAAGTCATTCTGCAAAAAGTCTCTGACGAGCATGTTAAACCTCGTATCGCGTTTCCTCACGATCTCGGGGGTCAGCTTGCTCAGATGCCTCTCCCAAGCCATCTGGCTCCAGGCGTGGTAAGCGAGCTGATCCTCGTAAAGACTACCTCCATTCTTGTCTATCTCCGCGGCCCATTTGCGCGCCTCATGCGAACTCAGCTGTTCGTGCATGAACTCGATATGATGCCAAGTCCAAGTGGGCCAGAAGAAAGCGTTCGGAGGCAGCGTGCAAACTTCGTCGGGGTGCTCCTGCTCCAGTTCCTTGGGAAGCACGACGCTGTGGTAGTTCCACTCCTGGGAGAGATCTGCGCCGTTGTACTCCCTGAGCCATCTTGCTATGAAAGAACTGTTCTTTCGAGCTACCATGATGGCATTACACAGACCTCCGCGGTTTCCGCCCTCGTGGCCTAAGATGATATCACGCGGCGAGTTCAAGAGGTTGGTGAAGGGTCGGAAGCCGAAAGCATCCATGTCCATGTAAATCCCGCCCTGCTCTTGGAGCAGCTTTAGCCGGAGGATGTCGGATACGTGGGCGGCCTGCCAGGTAGCATCGGGCGAACTCTTCAGCGCCGCCATCTCTTCCGGCGAGTGATACACCAACTCGATATCGTCCTTCAAATTGCGAATCCATGGGTTCGATAAAGGGGACGCATTCGGTTCGGGCGATGGTGGGTCCGCGAGGTAGGTGTAGTGGAGCGAGATCTGGTCTGCCTTCATTCCCACAATTGCGCTCCGTATGGCCAAGTAGCAGAGGAAGTCGAAGGTGCCGGCGCTAGGCTTATTATACGGATTGCTGAGTCCATATATGAAATGGACATGATTCGGTATCGGCTCTATCTGCTCATCGGTACCGGTGTTCAATCTCGGGGTCTTGCCGTAGAGGCAGTCGAGCTCGTGTTGGGTGGGCACGAAGTCTTGTTGGACTTTCCATTGATACGCGAAGGGCAAAGTCTGCCGTACGCGATCACCGAATTGTCTCACGGAGGGCCATAGCGGAGGGCTTAGGAGGACGAAGGTGAAGATGAGGGGGATGAGGTAATAAATTCGGCGTCTGCGTAGCAATCCCATGTCATAATGCATGCTGGGGGAGAGGGTTGTTGAAGGTAGGAGGTGCAGGAGGTGCAGGAGGTGACTCTCAGACGCCCTACCCAACGAGGCCGAAAAAAAGCCAACCCAGGAGACGGGTAAGCCTGAAGGTCCCTAACTAAAAACTCCAGGCTGCGGCCTCGGTGATCCCTGTAGCACGGACGCGCGCTTGCATTCACTAGCGTCGGCTGTTGTATCTGTCAATGAAACGGTATTGTATTGTACGTGGTATCAATATCACAACTGCTAGGGAGATGAGATAAATCGTTCAATAATTATCGTGGGATTGAAAGTCTTTGGTATTAATGTAATTGAAGCTAAAGTTGAGAAGTTCCAAGATCGAGTAACGTTGGAAGCTTAATAAGAACCGTTGAATTGTCCACCCTACCTTGCTTGCTACAAATCTGTCATACCCATCAAAGGTTGATGCATGTATCCTACGTAGTACTAGTGGGGCTATACAACTGGATCCCTGTAAAAATACATCATATGGATGGAAGGATGATGGCCAACACGCGTCGCAGACCGATAGCTGGAGCGCTGGAGTAGCCAAAATTTACCGCTGAAATAGGTGAAATAGGGGTCCCTTAGGATCTCTTACAGTTCTAAGGTTGGGCTACACGTGCCACAAACATTATGTAAACCCCTACACTCCAAAAAATTGAAGGTAACATTTGAACTTTGAGCTCTAATCATAATCAACAACTAAGTCGGTGTCTGTGTCGGTGGTCTCAAAATAAATAATCAAATTTGTTGATTCGAGAAATATCACTAAATGAGCTGGCCATAGTAGCCAGCCAGCATTACTCTTTTCTATAAAGGAATGTCGGTGCTGCATCGACTGCAGCGCCTGCGAAGGAGAAGAGGAGGATGGCTTCAGTCGCCTTTTCTTTGTGTCCTCGGTGTCGCATGCCTTCTTGAAATCGCCTTTCACGCCTCTCGCTACCGAGTACCCGTCCCACCGCGCGAACTCGACACTCCATTCTACGAATCGTGTCAGGAACCGCCGACGACGCCGCCCGAAACCCCGCGTGAGAATGCCGCCATCGTCATGCTCGCGCGCAACCAGGAAGCCGAAAAAGCGGCCCGTTCCGTACGCAGCATCGAGCAGCGCTTCAACCGCTGGTTTCGGTACCCAATTGTGTTCCTCAACGACGAACCCTGGAGCCAAGAGTTCATATCCCTTATGAATGCCACCACAAGCGCGCCGATTTTCTTCGAATCTGTCCCGAAGGCAGAATGGACGTTCCCAACTTGGATGGACAAGGAAGCTGCTCAAGCGAGCATAAAGAATCAAGGCGACCGCGGAATATTATATGCTGGAAAGGAGACGTATCACCATATGTGCCGCTTTTTCTCCGGGTAGGTTCGCTTGTCCCTTTGCGATGTTGTGGCTTGCTAAGACTGGCGGTGTAGGAGCTTTTATAACATCGAAGCTCTCAAGAAGTACAAGTGGTACTGGCGACTCGAACCCGACGTCGAGTTTTCCTGTTCAATTACTTACGATCCCTTTGTCGAGATGGCCCGCCATAAAAAGGTGTACGGATTTACGATTTCGCTTTGGGAAGAGAAACGGACGTGCCCAAGTCTCTTCAGAGAAGTTTCTGACTGGAAGGAAAAACAGGGTATCCCTAGCACCACCCTCTGGAAGGCGAGTGTAGATGCGTCTTGGGCACCCTGGCCTTTCCGTAGCCTATTGAGCTGGTTCTCACACCGCGATAAGTCAGGAGACGGGTGGAACTTATGTCACTATTGGAGTAACTTCGAGATCGGCGATCTCGATTTTTTCCGCGGTCCCAAATATCAGGACCTCTACCAGCATCTAGAGCACACCGGCGGTTTTTACTTCGAGAGATGGGGTGACGCTGCAGTTCATTCACTCGCCGTCAACATGCTCGCGGAACCCCACCAGGTGCACCATTTTGCTGATATTGGATATCGCCACGATTGGTACTATCAATGTCCAGCTAACGCACCTGAAGGCCAATTACCAGAGTCGAAAGCGTTAAATGAGGTTAAAAATACCTGGGCCACCGAGATTCCAGGTGGTATGGGCTGTCGCTGTGATTGCGACGGCCGTCGAAATCGGAATCACGCTACTTATTGCTTGAATAAACTAAAGGCACCGAATACGGCACATCGACCTTGGTCTACATGGTTCCTCAGCTTTATCTTCTAGGATAAGACTCAACTAATATACGACTACACATTTTTGGATAAGCCTCAAGAAACGCTTGCTCTGATTACCTGGCTCCTATCTATACGACAAGGCCGGCATACAGATGAACAGAGCGCCGAAGCCATCCTTCTTGAATAATGCTGATGAACCATAGGAATGTCCTCCGTTATCCCGACGTGATCGTCGGATTTGGGTTTGCTCACAATAATTTAGGTATCAGTAGATATCATTTAGATGAGTAAGAACCACTTCGAGACCTGGAGGGATAGGATTATATAGCTGAATATCAAGACAGCATACCATATTTGAGACGATACATACCTATCATAATGAATATAAACTGATATGACGACAAATTAGTCTACCTTCTGTCGTTCAATTGTCGATGAGCTGAGAATACTAGTGCAGGAAATGATTCGGAACTATTTTCACGAGACTATGCGCCACTGGTAACCCAGTAGGTCCCTATTCAAACTGCCTTGCCATTAAGGAGCGAATAGCAAAGGTAGCAAATCACGAAAATCAAACTTTCTAGTATGTTCATCTTATTCGGTGTGATGTCCATTTGCTATCAACAGAACCTAACGTGCGGTGTTTCTCCTTTTCGTCAATTCGAAATGAGGATTACCCGTTGTCTCGATTTCGTATTCGATGTGCTAATGTGCGTAGTAGAATTACGAGATCGAAATGCCAAATAGTAGCGACGCAACTCAATTCCAACGCCAAACCATGCACCGTTTCCATAATCTATCCCTAGTCATGCTTCATGGCCTTGAATAAGTTGAGGTTTACTCTCTTCCGGCAGCGTTGGAATTTCCTGCCTGTAGCTGGGTATTGCCACGGTGCAAGCAGGCTGTTCGAAGACATGGATAAGGTTCTTGAAGCAAACGGTCTCCACGTCGGTCCACTCCATGACGACTTTTCAATAAAATGGCCCAACTCTTCTGTGGCGTTCGCTCGTATCAAGCTATGCTCAAGATTCCGACGTCGCGTCCGTAAAACCTGAGGCGAAGAGGCGTATCACTCGTTCCATACGAAAAACCGTTTCCGCTCGTCTACGAGATATTCTCCGAATCAACCGCCATGTCTTCCTCAGCAGCCTTACTCATCTTCTCCTCAGGAACATCTGTACCCCAATCAGCCACCCATCCACCCACCCATCCATCCAGCCTTCTCCCCCTAAAAACCACGATACGTACCTTTCATCTCGACCTCCCCCTCGGCCTCCATCTTCCGCTTCATCGCATACCCCATCTTTTTCTCGAGCTTGCGCCTGCGCTTCGCGCTCAGCGCCTTGTTCGGCCCGCTCGTAGGCAGCAAGCCCGTGCGCGCGCCGCGCTTCCGGTCCGCCTTCGCCACGCGGTTCTCCTTGGTCGAGGCGCCGCCGCCGCCCGCCGCCCGCTTCTGGTTCGCCTTGCGCGCCTTGGCCGCGCGCGCCGCTAGGCGGTTCTTCGACGGGCCGTTGGGGTTTTTGACGGATGGCATTTTTCGGTCTGCGAGATATCGGCGGCGGTCAGGAAGTTAGATATGTCGGGTTTGGTTTGGGATAGAGCGGGAAGGTTGTAGGTAATACTAGGTGGAAGAGAGAAAGTTCGCAGGGTTGAAAACCGAAAATGTGAAAATAAAAATTTAGTGGGGTACACTACAGATAGCGGAAGACTTCCGCCAAGTACCCAATAATTGATGTCAGACATGTTTACGTAATCTGCATTCTTCTGATCCTTCTGATTATGTAAGAGGGTATCTTTACCCCTATTGTGATGCGTTGGAGAAGGAGCAGAGTAAGCAGCTACTTGATCAGATTAGTAATACTTTTTGTGCTTATAATATATTCACGATCGTCTCGTCGAGAATTCAGAATCTTCATCAACAAATAAGAACTTGGTTCTATAAGTGAAATTTCATCTTAGCTATATATGTATAATGATGTATGTTGCGAGGGGTGGGAAAACAATATGAAGGATTGTGAATAGGAAGTTTGGATAGGCATATACGTCAAAATGAGCTCAAAACCGATATCTATCACAGGAGCCCTCTGCGAGCTGTGCCGCCAATTCATCAGCGACCTCTTCTCTAGTAATTTCACTCGTCAGGATACCTACCCATCTCGTTGGCGTCCAGAGGACGAAGACTACACACCCGAGAAATCATGGGGAGACGGGTTTCACCACCATGAGACCATCGCGGCCCTCGCTGAAAGCGCCAGGACATGCGAGATTTGCGAAGTCTTACATGCGGACTTGTCGCCGTTGGACCAAGCTCTACACCAAGGCTGGCTAGGTCTGTACCCATTCTACACATCTAGTCGTATTGGCCCGAACAGGAATAAGGGCGTTTTCCGCGCCGGTTTCCGCAATTCCCTAGTAAAGATGCCCTTGGGAAGTATCGATATCGGGAGTATACCGCTGCACAGCTTCCAAATATGTCGAATAGGACCGTTAAAGGTAGGCGAGAAGGTCCCTTATTTGGATACGTATCGACGATCACCTGCGGTCAAACCCACTTTAACGCCACGGGATATCGCGGGTAAGGTAGCGAATTGGCAGCGGGAGTGTCGCGACAATCACAGGAATTGCGGCAAGGAGATACCCGACCATGACCTTCCGACTAGGGTGATCGATCTAGGCGAAGAAGGAGCTCCGGCGTCGCATATCCGACTCTACGAATCGCACCACGAAAAAGCACCCTACGCAGCCCTCAGCCATTGTTGGGGCGGCGCCATACCCAGCATCACCCTCTCCAGCAACAAAACCGCGCGAACGCACTCCCTGCCCATCGACTCGCTGCCGCAGAATTTCAAAGACGCCATCGAGGTCACCCGGGCGCTCGGGATCAGGTACCTGTGGATCGACGCCTTGTGCATAATCCAAGACTCGAAAGCGGACTGGTTCCGCGAGGCCGGCAAGATGAGTTCCGTGTACGCCGGCGCGACGATCGTGCTCTCGGCGCTCGACTCGCCGGCCAGCACCGCGGGGTTCCTAAAGCCGGATAGAGTGCCCCTGGCTACCGTCAACGCCGAGTACGGGGTCCAGAAGGTCCTCCCGGGGCTCAACGAGTACTTGGAAGCGTGCCCCTTGGTCACCCGTGGGTGGTGCATGCAGGAGAGGCTGCTGGCGCCGAGGATCCTGCATTTTGGACGCGAACAGTTGTTTTGGGAGTGTCGCTCCCTGTTCCGGGCAGAGGACGGGCAGGAGTTTACGGGGGATGGCGGCGCTCATGTTACGGCGTTGTTTGTGCGTACTCGGAAACGCATCGGCGTGGCGTCTGCGCGCGGCGAGCAGGTCGATTGGAAAGACTGGTATCAGTTATTGGAGGAGTATACGACGCGCCATTTCACAGTTTCGACGGATAAGTTGCCGGCGCTCGCTGGTGCCGCGAGTCTGTTCAGGAGAGCGAACGCGAAGGATGGCGCGGGCGCGACGTATATCGCCGGCCTGTGGAAGGAGGATCTAGCACGTGGTTTGCTGTGGTGTGCGCATTACTACCATGGGCCTGGGCGCAAGGTCTGGGGTATCTCGCCAACGGACCGGATATCTCAATTATCGAAACCACCGGAGAAGCGCGCGCCGAGCTGGAGTTGGGCGACGCTAGATGGCCATTTGGACTTCTGGGCGCTGAAGATTGGCGGTTTCGTCGTCGAGGTCCTAGATGTCAAGATGAGCAAGAGCGAGAACGAACTTACGGAGGCTTTCCCGGATGGCGTGGTAAAACTCAAGGGACTGGTTGCGCAGATGTTTTATCACGCGCCGCAAGAGTCTGGATACGATGTCGGGACGTTGGCATTTCGGCAACCGGATTCTGTGAGTGATGCGTCGAATACCCTTAATGGATGTGTGATGGATTTGGATCGTCGAACACCGCGATATTGTTGGGTGTTGTTGATGGCGAAATCAAATAACGATTGGTATTTACTCGTCCTACACAAGGTTGACGATGGATCATTTCGGAGGATAGGAATGTGTACGGCGAAAGGCGTACGGGTCGACCCGAGCAGATTCGAAACTCGAGAAGTTGAAATTGCTTAAGAATACAAAAGAAGAAGAAAAATATATTGACAAAAAAAATCAAGTTTGGATACGAGAAATGTAGAGGCAAGACCAAGAGAATTACGTGATGTATATAGGTCGACTTCAAGATGGGCTGTAGATGCATCACGAAGGCATAAGGGACTCAAATCAGATCAAACAAGTGGCAGAAGACAATACCTACCAATCGTCTACAGGGCCCAGTCTCAGGTATTAGGTTCCTTGAGCTACTGCGCCTCCCTTTGTCGGATATTTCTTTGCGACTACCTTTTCAGGTCCTAGGTCTTTTACTGGATTGAACCGCCTAGGTGAATCGAACCCTAGTCCAGCCATTCCAGGGGGACATTCTGGGGTAAGTGTCGTCTCTGAGGCATCAACCAACTTGGCCACTTGACCAACTTAGCTGAGAAGCCACCAATTGTTGATGGACAGTTGCCTCCTTACACTATATATGTTGAACCTTAGAGGTGGTTGGCTGCTGCCTGACAGCCTTGACCACCTGACGGGGATGGGTCTACGGGACGACAGCAACGGCGACAACTTTGACCATTTTACTTTTTATTGTTCGTACTGTCTAAGGGTATATCATCTACCATTCAAGCCGGTCGTCGCATACCAATTGAACGTCATAACGTTCGTCACCTGACCAGACCTTCGATCCCGAATTACAAGATGCCACAACACTCCTTAAGTCGCTGATCATGCCACCCGGCCCGCTCGCATACACGGTTGTCGATCCTCTTACAGTGTTCTCGACGAACTCCTTCACTATCCTTCCTAGATCAGGATGCGTGTCGAATCCCTCTCCCCCTATCCTTTGGACGTCGAGGGTAGAGTTAGACTGCACCTCTTTTATCGAAGATCCGGTAGAGCAACAAGCGCTAGCTTCCTTTACTACCGCACCCCCCTTTTCGGATACATCAGTACTCGATAGATTCTTGGCACTTGCTTCTCTCGTCACATATATATGGACCTCGATTTTATGTGCCTTTGCGGCCTTGCGAATGTCGTTAAGCTCCCTTTCGATCCAGCGTGTGTCGTCCTTCTTGCGAATCGCCCATACCAATTGTATTTTTCGATCCTTCACTTCCTTCTTCTCTATTAACCCGAGTATAACGGGCAAGACGTATGTGATCCCCGTTCCACCGGCTACACAGAGCACGTTGACGTCGGGCGTTAAATTCTCTGTTATCGACTCGCCGTAAGATCCTGATAGTATTAAGGGGGTTGTAGCACTTGGTGCTTCCGCCAACTTCTTCGCAGCTAGTTGCGCGACCTTCTTCGTTTCGCCTTTCTTTGCTCTGAGGATATATGAATGGGAGACGAGTCCGTTCTCCACTTTCGGCAAGTTCAGCGGCGTAAACGGATGGGACTGCCATACGCTGCATTCAGAGAAGCACAAGTAAAAGTGCTGCCCGACTTTCCACGGGTCTTGCGGGTGCTTGAAGTCCATCCTGACGACGTCGCCATTCTCGGCATCGGGGAAATAAGTCAACGACGCATGCGCTGCCTTGAAACCCATGGAGCCATTGGGAAGGTATTGGTAATGGATAAGTGCCGAGCGTAAGTATCTGATACAGCGATCGATACCCCATATAGCTATCCCAGGGATCAAGAAACACTTCAGATTGGCCCAGTGACCCCAACAAGCTCCGATATATACCATGGCTAGAACATAATGGGCTTTGCGGAAGAACTCGTAGCCCGTAAGACGAATTCCCCATGGCGTGCTCAAGACGAATAGGAGCAGGAGTAAGCCTAGGGCGACGACGCCCCAGATCATATACAATTGCGCAATCCACTCTGAGGCTGTGGTGGGTTGGGGCTGGTACAACCGGACTTCGACAATTGTCCAGGCAATAGCATGCAAGGTTCCTTGGGTGACAATGATGTAACCCAACCACCGATGAAGAAAGTTGAAGCTTTGATAGGGGAGGCCGGTGATCAACGAGAGTATCGATTCTCTACTCGACAACATGACAGAGAGGGGTGTTAAGGCATAGGCGAAAACACCAATCCGATCAGACCAAGGACCGAGAGTCGTTCTGGTGTTGTAAAGACCCGGCTTGTTCTTCACAGGCGTGATCCACTTTTCGTATACGAGGCCTGTGAAGCTGAATATAAACAGATAGCCTGCGAGGACGGACAGAATTAGGACTTGGAGTCGCGTCGTTCGACCAAATATGAATCGCACTGAATCGGGCAGTAAGTAGCGACGGATCAGAGATGATGCCGTCATCCTTATGCGCGAACGTCGCTCCGCTACCTTCTTCGCTAATTTATCGTGATCCAAGGCACCCGCAAACACTTCATCGGCGTGAGGGGATGGGAAGACCCGTCTTCCAACAGCCCATAGCAAAAGAATGCCACAAATTACAGCCCAGAAGATGCCGGAATATACCATTGTCAGGTCATGGTTTGCGTATACTTGGTCTAAGTAAGCACATGACCCAGCATCGTTCGTACATGGAATAGCTCTATCGACATAGCCCCAGTGCTTTTCCAGGTTGCTCGCCGTGGTGAGATCCTGGATGTGGCGGTTGACGAGATGACTCTCCATGGCTGCCATCCTACGCAGCTCGTCTTGACAACACCCCAAAAGCTATTATTCGGGTACGACGAACGACGAACGAGCGTCTGACGGGGGCCCGGGACACGGGAAGGTTATGTTTAATACCTACCTAGTAGCGTAGACTGCGAAGCATGCAGACTAGCTCCCGTCGAAATTCCCGACAAAGTTTGATGAATGGATGAGATGAGATGATCTGCATTTGCCCAAAGGAACAATTGGATGGGTTGATGATATAACTGGTGGATGTGAAGAAAAAAAAAAGAGACCAGCTGGTCTAGACAGGACACCATCTACCCGATCTAAGGTCGTACCCGCGCACCGGGTCAAATGCGGCGCTATCTCAAGCAGATTCCTCATCTCGCTCGCTAAGAGGCCAGGTTCTATCAAGGTTCTCCGTTATTTATCGATGGAAACCTGCTCAAAAATTCCAGATGTTCGATGTTACCCTTTGCTATCCCATGCTTAGGTTACGAAACATACGTCGCCCGGACCTTAAACCTCTGAAGGAAAGGCTTGAGAAGAATTGAGCACGTTTTCCAGGGGTCGTCGAAGACTTGGCAAACATGGATAACATTCTTAAGACGACCAATGAAAAGCCAGACTATCGACCGTTGAGGCGACGAACCGTTAAAGAATCAACCCGGTAGGTCGAACAAAGTCGAGGAATCGGGAATGCGATCCACTTTGCCCAGATGCCGCTAGATCATCTGGATATCCACAAGGATACGTGCAGCCATCATACCATCTAGGTACCTGGTATTGTACATACTATGTAACGACCCGCCACCTAGACTAAGGACAAGACTAGGACAAGACTAAGACAAGACTAAGGACGAGGAGTCGAGAGTATTTTCTTTATCTAAACACGGGAATCAAAGACATGGGAATTGACTGATGGCACGGCCGTCGCCAAGGTAATACGTCCCTCCTTCAACTTTCATATTATTATCGACCATCCTAAATAGTGAATCTTGCTCTTATACTCTCATTATCGGACGAGATATCGTCATCTGCCTACGTCGCGTGCGGAGAAAAGGCCTCAGAGATACCAATACAAAATACATAAGATTAGGACACTAGAAGATATACAGAGAAGGCCAAGTTCGAGTCGTATACCGTCTGCGCTTCGAGAACAAGAACAAAGACAGGCGTCTGTCTAGTCTACCAAACCTCGTGGCTAATCGCAGGATACTTGTTACGTTACGGGTTACTCACCGTCATCCTCCGAACATACCCAACGGGAAATATACACATTTTACCCGCTCCTCTAAATTAACTGCCCAGGATGGATATGGATATGAGCAGCAGCAATAGTACCTGTACCATGTCGGTAAGTGTGACTAACACATCTTTGAAAATAAACCAAAACCAACTGGACGATGGCTGACCGAGATCGTAGATGACGTGGAATTGGAATACGATTGGTTCATGTATGGTCACCTCGATACACTCAACGGATATCCGGCATAGGTGACGATGACTAACCGTCTCCCAGGTTTCCTCGCCGAATCGTGGATGATTGAGAGCGAAGGCGCGTTTGCGGCCTCTTGTATCGGCGTCTTCGTCCTTACCATATGTCTCGAGTTTCTCCGGCGTGTAGGCAAAGAGTACGATAACTTTGTTTTACGCCAATTTCAGCAACATGCGACTGCGCAAGCCCGAAATTCTAAATACGAGGGCTTGTCCGGCTCCGATGTCCCGGTTCTTGGTCCGCAAGTCGTCACGTTTAGAGCCACACCCCTGCAACAGTTGATCCGCTCGGTCATACACGCTGTATCTTTCGGTGTCGCATACATTCTTATGTTAATAGCGATGGGATTTAACGGATACATCATAATCAGCATCATAATCGGAGCCGGCGTTGGAAAGTTTTTATGCGATTGGATGATTGCGAGGATTGTTATTCAAAGCGAGAGCGAAAGCCAACCGAACAAGGAAGCAGATGGATTGGAAGATGCCACAGTTTGCTGTGGTTAATTTGATATGCCGGATTTATGTTAAGATACCCACCGTGCAATTCTTGGTTTAGATCGAACAGGCGATGATACAGTTATATTGCCTGGGTTGAAGTCATATACTTAATTTTTACCTGCTCACTTCATCGAGCCATTTGTCTCATGACAATCACCTCCTACTGTAGGTCGATCATCGTCAGTATATAATTATTACATCCATCAAAAACTAACTTTTTGGTACTCTGAAGTGAAGTATCTAGAACATTTGATTCTAGTAGATATTCCCCCCCCCCCTTAATCAACAAGCGGGAAATAGGTATCGTTAGGTAGCTAGAATACCTACACTATCCAATAAGAAAACCTTTAGCCAAAGGACATACAACTATCTGTCATGTCCGAAGCTGACAGCTTTCCCAAGTTTCGGGTTTGGATAATCGAATACCTAATTCAACTCAAACGAGGAAAGACATACCACGCCTTCACTCAGGATTTAAGCCAATCGTCCCTTTGACTCGTCCAACATTACCAGAACGTCGATTAGCATCTTGCTGGGCAACATACCCAAGGTTCAAAAACCAGACAATTCACATGCCCGAATTCCCGAAAAATGCGAAACGCGGTCAGGTGCCTGATGTGATTCGGACAATATCATCAGACTAAACCCGAGACAACGGCGACAGTGTATTCTCAGTTCCGATATCGATCTTCAATATTGATGTGCTGGCTTAAGTTTGTTGTTGATAGTAGTCATTTTGCAGCGGAGGAGACGTTGAAAGGGGTCAACAATGTGAGGGGTCGTCATCTAGCCGAATGCTACCGAGGAAGTTATTCGCGATCTAATCCAGAACGATTGGCCAAGACCAAAACTTCAATGCTGGTTTAGGAAATATCGTTACGTCGTCAATGACGACCTCGGGTGGAAGTTATTCGGAGTCTCGTTGTCTCGGAGGCGATGCGGCTCCGTATGGGGTTGGGGTACAGGATGAGGAAAATCAACAGGAGAGCTTAATTGGCCAATTGTGGAATATCATAGGGTATTATATAAATATAGAGTGATGACAAAGCTGCATGTTGCTTAGTGTTGTCCTATACTCTATTGCCGCCTCATGTCCAAGTGTTGTACAAGTGCTACAGACGAATCAATGACATTTCATTGATGTCATGGAACGTACTCCTAGGTCCGTCGATCGGAATAATTCCTCGACCAAAATGAATATCAAGAAATACATATAAAACTTGGTAACAAAGAAACTTCTTCAAAGTAAACATTGAAGCCAGCAAAGCATCGCACATCGACTTTCACATATTTGACTTGATACCTAGCTAGCCCCTATTTTCGCCATCATGAGCAACCCAAACAACCCCAACATCCAGCAGCGCAGCACGCCTCAATGGGGTCTCTACCAGAGAGAATTATTCTGGGGTCCGAACGAGAACAAGCACCCGCCATTTAACACCGGTAATTTATTAGAAATCTGTTTCTAGTTAGGTACCTGCTGATTAGTATCATAGACCCGGACAAGCTCAAAGCAACAGCTAAAGAGCGCCTCAGCCTAGCCGGATGGTACATAACCCTAACCCCTTGTTGCTAACCCTTACCCCACACCTTCTCTCTTAACCCTAACCTCATCCCCAACTCAATTCAATCCTAACTCTAGTACTTCCGTCCTAACCCTATCCCTCACCTCAACCAAACCCCCGCTTACCTACCTACCTAACCAAACCACAGGCACTACGCCTCCTGCAACGCCGGTCAATCACTAACGCACTACGCGAACCGCGCGGCCTTCTTCCGACACCAGATCATCCCGCGCACGCTAGTCGACACGACGGCGCGCGACACGCTAACCAGCGTGTTTGGAACCCGTGTCGCGGCGCCGGTGGGGTTCGCGCCCATCGGCATAAACCGGATCTACCACGCGACGGGGGAGCTGTCGCCGGCGCGGGTGGCGGGGGAATTGGGGCTGCTGTATTGCCTGAGTTCCGCGGGGAGCTATGGGGTTGAGGAGGTGGCGCGGGCGAATGATGCTGGGAAGGCGAAGGGGGTGGAGAAAGGTATCAGGGGAGAGGGAGAGGGAGGGGGGAAGGGGGGACAGGGGGAAGGGAAGATCGGCGTTAGGTGGTTCCAGCTGTACTGGAGCCCGGACGACGGCGTGGCGCTGAGTATGCTCCGGCGCGCGGCGGACAACGGGTACGCCGCTTGCGTGCTTACGACGGATACGTGGCAGCTTGGGTGGCGGCATGACGATGTTATGCACGGGAACTATGCCTTCTACCACGACCACGGGGCGGGTGATTTGGGGTTGAATGACCCGGAGTTCGTGAGGAGGGTGAGAGAGATGGGGTTGGATCCGAAGAGCGAAGGGGATAAAATGAAAGTTGGTGCGAGCTGGATTGATGGACATATCTGGCACGGGCAGTCGTTCTCGTGGGAGAGGATCCCGTGGTTGATGGAGAATTGGAAGAGGTTGAGCGGTGGGAAGCCGTTTGCTATCAAGGGCATACAGAGTGTGGCAGATGCGAAGAAAGCCGTCGAGTTGGGTGTTGATGGCATCGTGGTGTCGAATCACGCGGGGAGACAGGTTGATGGAGCGATTGCGAGTTTGGATGCGTTGGAGAAGATTGTTGATGCAGTTGGGGATAGGATTTATGTGAGTTTTCACTTCCACTACGTACCTAAATAATGTAACTGACCGCGACGATAGATCATGTATGACTCGGGCGTCCGCAGTGGAGCCGATGTCTTCAAGGCACTTGCTCTCGGAGCCAAGTTTGTATTCGTAGGACGTTTATGGGTTTACGCCCTTGGGTCCGGCGGCGAAGAGGGAGTGAGGCATGTGATGAAGAGTCTGCTGGCAGATTTCGATATCCTCATGAATGTCGCGGGGTATCCTGATTTGAAGGAGATTAACCGCGATGCGCTTGACTCTTTACCTAAGGGTTCGCATTACCCCCTCGCGGCCGACATGGCTTGAATGCCAGGACTTCGTGGTGTTTCAGGAAGTTTACAACATTTCATTCTCATTTTCATGAAGCAGGTCAGCGAGATAGTACTTGAAGATAGCAACAAAGGGAATATGTGTGTCTGTTGTGGATATCTTGATAGTTCTCGAGCGAACGCAAAGTTTCCTCTACTAGTTCAAGTCGATACATCTCATATATACATCTCTACCCCTCAGGTCCTTGGTCAGATCCCTTGATTTGTAGTACCTAGCCTTCTCTCTTTAACCGCTTACGTTAAAGTAGTTCGCCGCGATGGGGTTCTCGAGCCCGGCCGCGGTGATAAAGTTCGGGACGTTGAAGCCGGTCTTTTGGCTTTGTAGCATCTGGTTGGCAGCAGCGGGGATTTGCCAGTTCTCCGGCTGTTCCCATAGCAGGTTCGTGTATCGATGCGGGTGTGGGGGGTTCTCTGCTGGTGGTGCCGGCGCGAACCATGCCACGGGTTGGTTGGACGTGGAGGTAAGAGTCGTGATGCCGTCAGCAGATGCGGCGCCGCTTGCCTTGAAGTCCCTGATCACGGTGTGGAGATAAGTAGTTGGCTGTCCCGCGCCGGGGTTTATGAAGTTGGTTGAGCTATCAGATATCTCGTCAGTTGGAAAGATTTATACCGGGAGGATATAGGTGCAAGGACGTACGCATCAATATCTGGTACTAGTTAGCTCACGAGTCCGTTGACGCTTGGAGGAGGTTTCAACTTACCGATTAGCATCCAGATGTAAGTACCGTCAGCCGTACCATTCAACCCAATGGTAGGTTGTCTTGAGGTCTCGGTCTTCGCGAACGCCAGGCCAGGTGTAGTAACCGACTTCGTCCCGAAAGTGACCTCGAGCTTCTGCTCAACAACAGGCGTGAAACCCGGGGGGGTCTGAGCAGTAGACACGCCGGCAAGGGCCAACGTTGACAAGATACTGGATCCCTTCATCTTGAATTATAATGCCAACAATAGTCTACTATTTTACCGTAATCCGTACTGTCGGTGTAGCTTCTAGGAGCT
Organism: Rostrohypoxylon terebratum; assembly: GCA_022497145.1. Taxonomy (NCBI): domain Eukaryota; kingdom Fungi; phylum Ascomycota; class Sordariomycetes; order Xylariales; family Hypoxylaceae; genus Rostrohypoxylon; species Rostrohypoxylon terebratum. The sequence goes on from MU386037.1 coordinate 16,848, forward strand.
TGGTCAGGTATATATACTATCCCGCCGTTGGAAACTAGACCCTCACGCACTAGCTTATGCGGAGCTCTTTTACATTGCCTAGAGTTAGTCAATCTACTTCAGGCTTATCACAGTACTGTCTCCTTTATATAAGCTCTGTGGCTAAATAGGAACTTTCCTGATCGGGAGCGGTTGTCTGTTATACATGGTCAATCTTCCGTCTTGGCGAATTAGAGCAAAGCATTGCCTCATACGCGGGTCCCCCGCAAATTGATGGCAGTTGTATATACGCTGGCCTAGAATCTGACGTCGGTTGCCGATCAGTAGTCTATCAGGAGGTTTGTCTCCCTTCTAGGGTGAACCCCTATATAGCCTTTTGTGAAGCTAGGGAAGTTAGGCAATCTCTACAAGTTTTATATACAATCACGTAATTCTGATCAATGCATTTTTAATTCTTCTTCTGAATAAAGGCAATCGTAGTCATCGTAGTACCGTAGTATCGTAGTAATTACTAACGAGGAGGCGGCCGCCTACCCGCCTACCAGTTTTTCCAGAGCTCCCCGAAGGTACATCAGATGTGGTACCCTAAGAGCCGCATTCCCACCCCAATCTCAGCCCTCTTTTTTCCGAAGTCATCTTCGACAACATCAGTTCTTGCGGCAACCCCAGGGCCACTTGTAGTTGAACTTAAAGCTCTTGATGTTGTCGATCAGATCGTCGAGCGGATGGTGCCAATTACCCGTATTCTCTACGTCGTATGTCCGTAAGAAGCACGCGAATACGAAGGGGTCCCTGGTCACTACACCTCTGTAGTACCTGGAGTTTGCTTCCTCGGCCATCAGTCGATACATGAACATCTCTCCCACGATGAGCGTCTTGTTGCGTTCTCGGCGGTGTTGGCGCGAGGGCTTGAGCATGTCAAGCTTTTTCTTCTTCATCTCGATGCGGGGCGTGGTACGTTCGATGACGCGCGGTTTGGGCTTGGGATGGAACTTCGCCATCGCTACGATGCGTTTGCGCATCTGTCGTCGTTTCTGGTTAGGTCTCATCCATGCGCGTATCGGGGGTAGCAGGAGAGAATCGGCGGGTTGTCGCTCGACGGGGATTTTCTCGAGGGGAGGAAGGAGATTCTGGCGTTCGATGAGAAGCTGTTTCTGAATAGCCTCGACAGCCTTCCTATCCTTGGTCGAGAGGACATGGCGGGTGAGTTCGTCCTTGATGAACTTGTTCAGATCGTCGAGCCCGAGGTTGGTGAGATCTTGTGGACTGAGACGCAAAGGCGTGGATGGCGCCGGACCTTTGGCTTTGATATCTTCAATAGCCTCGTCGCGCTCTTTCTCATAGTGAATTGCTAATTCCTCCATGTTTTGACGCATTTCTTGGAATTTGTCCATCGAATCCTTGAGTAGCTTCAGCTCGGTCTTGCAACTCTTAGTTATTTTGCCGTTGATCTCTTTGAAGCCGACTTCGAACCGATTGAGAGCGCCCCCCAATATACCGAGAAGTGCTAAGTGCGTTTTGATCTCTATTGATTGTCGCTCGAGACCTATTTTGTAATTTTCGGCCTTGGTGCAGACTTTTTTGACCTGTTCTCTCTTGATGGACATGTCCCACCAAGGCAATTTGCGAGATACATTGTCAGGTTCTGCTTTGTCGGCACCTGGTTTCTTGGAGTCTGGCTCCGGGTCCTTCGAATCCATGATGCGAGATGGATGTGGTGCTTTTGGTGGAGTTGTAATCGAAAAGAATATGAAAGCTGTATTATGAAGTGGGAAACAAACTACAGAGGAAAAGCACCCCGGTTGAAAGTAAGAAGAGGAAAGACCCGAAAAATTCGATTTCAAAAGCGGATCAGTACAGTGGTTTGATAGGATGAGTTAGTTATAATTATTCGATGCATTGAAGGAGAACCGGGGGGTGAAGGCAAGCACACCTTCTTGGCCACATCCCAAAGGCTTTCTTTAGTGGACGATGGATTCCCTTATTCACTCGAGACACTATACGCGGTTCATCGACGACATTGGCAACAGTCGGTCATTTGGGCTACGGTGATCGACGACTTGCCAGTGAAATTTCCTAGTCCTTTGGGATGTTTTAACAATTTGGGAGTTATTCAGTGCATTCATCTTTGTTGGCATATCAAAGCATGGCTTCAATAGAAACCAAATGATTAGAGATGTTGTGGACTATAATATTTATATATCAATATTACTATGTAAAACTGAGTCCTATCCAAGCATGACTTAACCTTCCTTTAGCCCAAGTCCAAACGCCTGTGGTCTATGCAATGATAATTTGGAAAATCCATGATGAATCCCATTTTAGGTGAATTTTCGCCGCCATTAACCAACACAAATGCTCGGATCGGCCTCGAGAAGATCAACGAGCAACCCTGTCGCTATTCTTGCCCACAGTGCTCGGGCTTTCAAGGCTACTATCATCCCTGTTAAGCTTCGGACTTTCATCCTCATCTTCGCTCATTAAACCTTCTAACTCAAATTCTTGAGCGTCCCTAACAGGAATATTTCCATTCACACGAGGTCCCAATCGGCCATTGGCTGTATCTTTCGGGGGGACGGCGGGAGTGCTGTTGCGATCGTATATGCCGAGAAGTACATTGGTGAATAGGAAGACGAGGAAGGCGAGAGAGTATAATATCAAGATATACGCAACATGATCCATCCCGGAGGAGGCGACAAGGGCCATCTGCTCTTCTGTGGCACCCATGAATAAGAATCCAGAGGCGTATAGCAACTTTTAAAACATGAGCATTAGCCTGGCGGTACACGAATATGGTGTGATGGAGAACTTACGAAAACTGGGACATATTGAAAACTGCTTGTCTCACGGCCGTCCTCGGACATACCGGTGCGGTCCCGTACTACGAATGAGATCTCGATAATTCGGGTAGCACCCGCGGCCATAAGGGTATACCCGAACATCTTGTGGGTCTCGGCGCTGATCATTAGTTCTTGAGGATGTGCGCTCATGGCCCAACCGGTGATCAAGATGACAAAACCAGGAATGAAGTTGCGCTGGGGTCTGCCATCTCGATCTCTGCTCAGCCAAACTCCAGCTAATCCTGCAGCCCACCAGATTATGCCCATGGTGGTGTGCTGCCAGTCATTTTTGACCCACGCGGTACCCCATCGGTGTTCTGTGAAGGTATTGACCACTCCCCAGGCAGCGATGAAGGAGCTGTCAAAAAATTCTTGCGAGCGACCGGTGCGTTTGAGCCATAACTGTCCTACGAGCAGCATAATCGTCAAGATTATGCCATAACCGATGAAAGCGCCTCCCATGATGAAATGGGCCAAGCATTGGCCAAGGTGGTCACCTTGACAGAAACCGAGGGCGGTGATGCCTCCGAAAATCATTTGCGTCCAGGAAAGAAGGGGCATAGCCTTTCCTATAATGCCGTGTCCAATTTTAACGAAACGCCTTATTTTTCCGTTGATACCCTTCTCGAGGTGCAGCTTCAAGTAAATACCCATGAGGATCTGAGCAAAGAGCATCAGGGAAATCGGTGAAGCGAACTTGGAATGGACATTGTTATGGCGAAACTCGCGGCCGCCGTGCATGTGTCCTAAGGCGTATCCGAGAATTGCGAACGCGGTACCGAGAACTTGAACGGGGACGTGCCATCGGGATTTAACGATCTACAAAAGACGAGGGGCAAATGTTAGATTGAAGATCACCAGATAGTAGACAGGGAAAGTTGAGTGTGGAATACGTACTCCAAGCACCATACCCAAGGGGAAGATGATGCCCCAGGCAAACATCTGAATGAAGATGTGAATCCATAATGTCGTGTCCTATACGAATGATTAGTTTCCGAGATATCCGTTCGTGGAATTGTTTTGTTTTGGGGGGACTTCTGTTGTCGAAACATACAATGGGATCGATAGAAATCGTCTGTCCTTCTTCGATATGCGAAGAGTCGTGATCGTGAGCGGAAGCCATCGGTAAAGCAACTAGACCTAGAGCTAGCAAGAAGGATGGTAAAGGAGAGAAAGCCATTTTCGTAGTTGTATCGAGCCGCCGTCCCGCCATCTTACGTTTCGGAGGAAAGAATCTGGGTCCTGGGTTCTGGGTCCTGACGGTCCAAACGGTCCAAACGCAGGGTCGGGATCCAACTGGATCCAATTCCAACCCCTGATGCGAAGGCGTTTCGACTGATCGAATCAAGAAAAGACAAGGGGTAATTAATGATTATTCCAAAAAGAAAAGCTCCAAGAAAAAAAAGAGAAGGTCACTAGAAGTCAATTTTCAATTCCATCTATAAGAATCGTAGGCATTCCCACACGCATATCGGGTTCGTCTTGATTGAGTTTTACGAGTTGTAAAAAGTTGAAGAGGGGAAAAGAAGTCACCGATACAAAGATACAGAGATACAATACAGCGATATTGTTGATCATTGATGACACCTGCAGTCTGGAGCTTTGAATTTTCGGAACGCGACGCCCTTTCCCTCTTCTTTTATTAGGTACTTTTACTACCTAGTCTATTTGGTTGTTCGGTACTTCCCTTTACCACCGTCAGCACGATTCCCCAGCCGAATCAGCCGAAGGAACTCCAAGGAAAAAGTACTACGTTGTACAAGCCTTACGTAACCTCCACTTCGGAATGCGGGAAAGTTCAATGCTTCGGCAGGTGCAGCAGGTGCAGCAGGTGCTGGTTCGTCCCATAATACCTAAATTTAAATACAAAGACTTTGATTGGTCAGAGTCTAAAGAATTCGTATTCCTTCTCCACTTATATTACATAGTACAAGTGTACGGAGATGACAGATCTAACATCCATACGTACATCAATTGATAATCTTTTCCTCCAGTTTTTATCCATTTTTTTCATTTTTATATCAATAAAATGATCCATCTTGGTTATGAATCTCCAGCTATCTCATTCAATATCTTAGTTATTATAAATGTCCACGACTATTAACTCGGCTCCTATTCAATGAAGTGCAGTTTAACATTCAAAGTCATCGTGCATTGTGTTATTGACTCTCTTTGATAGGATCCACACTATGGAGCTGACTACTGGTACCTCCAGTACTACCTAGCGCTATGCCCTGCTATTCTTAGAGCCCTGGAGGCCTCCTGTATCACTACGAAACACAGAGGCAATTCGAAGTTGACCACCTAGTCCAACACGCCAACACGTCGCATGTGAGGGCCGAAAATCCAAAAAGATACAGCATTGTCCATATCCATCACTCTCATGAAGCTATCTACAGCTACGTTTTTACTATTTGTCCTATTAGTTCAAGTGTCTCTTGAGGTCAATGGTTTAAAGAGAAAAAATAGCATTGGTATCATGAGCCCGTTAAGACACCTCATCCGAAATATCCATATCAAACCAGCCAAAACCACCCACAGGAAATAGACATAAATCGACAACATTCCCTTCTATCAATGCCATCTCGATCTAAGATGCGTCACGTAACAATTAACTAGCAGCAGAAGGCTCGTTTCTCTTCATATCCAAGCAGATGCACATGGCGACGATGATAGCCATATCCACATTCGGCGCGATCGTGACGTTGTACGTTTGCTGGCCGCCAATGAGCTCGCGCGCATTCCAACGATCGCGATAGATCGACGCGACGACTTGTCCGCTGGCTTCATCCGTAATTTCGGCGTTGGTGTCCGTCCAGCCGCCCTTCATCAACAGCTGCTCTTGCTGGCCGGATGCCGAGGTGAATGAGCCTATGAACTTGGAGCCGCCCACTTCATTCTATGTCAGTGACACTACATCAAATGGCCTGATCTAATACCGGATCACTCCTCCAGGTAGTAAACTTACGTCTGAACTTGCTCTGCACCTCGAAAATCTCCTGACCCTGCGGATCCTCCGCATAGTAAGTTGTGTGTATGCTAAAAAGCTTCTTGCGGATACAAAATAGTTGATTGCCGTTCGCATCCATGACGTTCATGCGGTTGGAAAGTGTCAGGGACTCGCCCTTCACTTTGAAGAGGGGCTGGCCATTGGGGAGCGTGATGTCGAAGCTGTTCCCGGAAAGCGACATAAGCTTCTCTTTCATAACCAACGTCTCGCTCTGCCTCGCAAGGAATGGCGTGAAGATGCCGACCGGTCGGGGAAAGGGTGCTAATTGCGGTGGTGGCCCCATTTTGGAAGTCTTTGATGTAGGAATCGTTGGTATTCTTAGGGTACTGGGTAGCTGGGTAGCTCTGAAGGCGCTGGCTTTTTAGGTGAGTGCCTGACTCGGGTTGGATAAGGGGTTAGCTATCAAGCAAGAATAGGGATCACAATTTCGCAATGGGGTTGCAACTATATATATATATATATATACAATATATTTCAAGCTGTCCTTCAGATCATTGACATATGACAGCAAGCCTCGATATTAAACGCCGATGCGTTCCATAACACTTGAAAGGATTATTCTGCGCTTGCGATCTACGTCACTCCGCCAATGAACAGCGAGATCAGGCATTGATGCCCCTGTCAATTCCCTAAACATAGCCCTAAATCTAGCCAAGCCTGAAAATTAGAGCTTTCATCTAATAATACACTGCCCTTTCTAGCCGCTTGCCGCTTGCCGCTTTAGCTGTCCAGCCCTCTGGTCCTACCCCATATAACCAGCACAGCCCATACTGCCAGATGGGTGGTTAGTAGTAGGATGATCAGTGTGGCCATCTCCAAGAGGTTATCTACAGTTTCATTGCAGACACATTTGGTCCATGCATTAGTTCCCGAACTCCACTAGGACTTCTCGCGCCAGCATCGCAATAGTGTCAAAAAGGGAAGCCATGCGCGAATCTATATCTACTACGTTCATACAATGCTAGGTACTTCACAATTCTATTGTACTAATGATCCTAAATCTGGAGAGTAAGATCTGCCGAACAAACAACATAAATAATGGACATTTCCCAAAATCGTTAAGGAATTTCATGAATAGTAGGCCCCTAAACCATCACGTCTTGACTTCGGTCCTATCCTTTCTGATCATCAACGAGTTATTAAAACGAGACATAACACATCAACCATATCTCATAAATATTTTCGATCTCGACCTGTTCGAGTATATCCATTGCGACACTTACCGCTACTCTTCATTCCTGAACCGCACCCTAGGTTAGACAATCTTCGGCGGTCTATGATGCCCTCTTCAAACCCATTGCCACCCTTGTACGGGCCCCCCAGCTCTATTCCCTTTGATAAAATCACGTCAGAGCTGACGAGTTCCATGGAGACAGGGAACTGCAATATGCTTGAAGAAAAAATCGAAACGCTATGTTGAGAAGCGCCAAAACTGCTATGGCGTATTGGCCTATTCCATTAGCTTCATCGAGGTCGTAAGTAGTCCTTGTAATTGCGAAGACTGCCAAACATATCACCACACTGAAGAGTGCTACAAATCCTGCAACCAGGTTCTGTGCGGTTATGCTAGGGCGCTCGACAATGTGAACCCCCCAGCCAAAGGACATGCGTGATCCTGCTGTTGCCGCGTGGTCGAAGATACTATTTCCCAGCTTCTTGGGTAGTCGACTGAGGAATGTACTATCCATATGGTATAAAGGCATTTCCTTTTTCGCAGAAGCCTTCTTCTTCGCATGCTCAAGATAATGGAGGAATATATTGCCAGGCATTGGAGGCAAATCCCTCATCGGACATTCGTAATATTCATAGCGACCCTCATCGACCTCTATTTTCGGAGGGATTTCTAATGGTTGTTTGTAAATGCCCACTTGATGTCTGTTAACGACCCCAAACTAAGCAGAACGTCAGCGCTGTAGTATCTTCATGGATACATAATTGCCTATCGGGCAGGTAATCTCTTGAGACTTACCAAGACAAACAAGATATCGTCGGGCTCAAGGAACCAATTGCGTAATGCTGCTTTCCAATCTTTGCCTTTCATGCCACGATATGTTTTCCATATTTCATCAAACAACTGGCCATCAGACGTGATAGACGAAATATCGATTTCTCCGAGGTTTATTGCATATCTACCAACGCTTACACAGACTTCAAAATATTTCTTAGAGTTGGTAACACGATTTTGGGAACTTGTGGCCTGGTCATCTGCATTTCCTACGGCCATTCTCCATACCGGTATACCAGTTGTTGCTACTCCATCGCCCCCAACACGAGCTTGGTGGGTGTTTGCATTGTTTGGCAGGTTGAAACTTGGAGTGTGTGAGTCACAGTCAGAGTTCTGACTAGATTCACCAGAGGTTGAATAATTTTTTCGGGCGAAAAACGGATTCAGGTACCTCCTAAAACGGATTACGCGAAGGTTTCTTTCCAATATGTCAACATCTCCAGGATTGGAGTTGTCGAAATTAGCATTCAATGACTTGCCACATGACTATTCAGTTAGTGATATGTTACGGTCCAGCTGCGGGGTAACACATATAATACAGAATTGGGGAACAATGACCAGTTGGTCATTGGGAAGCTTTTAGCTTCATGGCGCAATTGGTTGTCCCCAGACCGATTGTAACATGATATTGGATTTTCCGAACGTGGTATTACCGGGCTTACACATATCCAATTTATTGGACGACGCTCAGGCGGAACTTGATTTACTTTTGCAGGCCAAAGCAAGTGAATATCACAAAAAGAATGTTCCACTTCAAAAGTTGTGGTTATTCTGGTAATACTATGTCGAGGCCTAGGAGGACCCGCGTTTTTGTTGTTCAGGATCAGAGTGGACCAAGACACAATGACGGTTACTTTATAGGAGCGTTAATCTCGGTTATAAATGCAACTTCTGTAGACAAATAAAATACTGGTGTTACGTACCAAGTGCGGGGTAACACATATAATATGGAATTAGGGAACAATGACCAACTGGTCATTGGGAAACTTTTGTTTCATGGCCTAACTAGTTGTCCCTAAACTGGTTCGTGTCAACTTGCTAGACACTCACCTCTATCTGATTTCGGGATCATGAATGCAACTGAGATGAGATAGAGATAAGCCATCTCCGGAAGACACAGCGTTTGAGATGCTAGGAACATGCCTGTAAGAATAAGATCCCTTACATGGGGAACTTCAGGGGCAGTAGAATATGATGTCGACACGATGAAATTATGACGACCTTTTAGAATATAAGTTGACAAGGATTTGTAATCTAAGTGAATTATGGGATTAGATAGGATCTCAGACTAAACAGGTAGCTTTTTGGTTGGTAAGGGTGAACATACAATAAAATGAGGAAAGAGGCTTGATGAGAGCTAATGCCGGGATCGCTTGAGCAAATGTTATCCGAGGGAGACAGAGGGAATGATATGGTTTCCATAGATTGCAGAGATATATTATCGATAGCAAAGTAAAAGTCATTAGAAAAATAACCTGCAAAATAAATTCCATCCGTTTCCATACGGTCTCTTGATATATGCTCATATCAACAAGGTGGCTATTAAGTGCGTCACTCTTTTGATATGTTACCAAAACTTCGTGAACAAAAAAGGATATAAGCAAACACATATTCGTTATGATAAAGGTATTTCGCTCTTTTTCTAAATGTGAAAGAAGACAATTCGTTAAAATATTATGAATCAGCCCGAAAACGAGCCGGTTGATTGTGCGTCTCTCCGAAAACGTGCAGAGAAAAAATATTATGAAATTCCCAGATCGGATCGAACGTAGAGCAGCTAGTAACCCGCTGGATGTAGTTGCTCCAAGGAAGCAGTATATCCATGCTGTTGGGATAGTAACCCAGCCTATATGATTATATAAATCGGAAATGGGTCGCTCTAAAATCGCCACATGGCTAGATGAACCTCGTAGCTGACTGTAAGCCACATATAGGGATAACAATGTCGAGATGGTAATGTCTATGATTATCTGAGTAGATACCTATGGTAAGTTAAAGAACTATGTGTATGTTAGTCTGATAAGCGTTATTACTTACTCCTGTTTCAGGGGCTTCTACTTCAAAGTTGACGCATCTTTCATAAGCGGGTCGTTGATAAGGTGGGCGACTCTCTGGCAAGCTCTTAATAGATGCTGCTACTACATAAAAAATCGAAATCGAAATCGATATGAAACCCAGGTATAAAACAAAGGTGAATATATACCAGGGAGTTAATAGACGGCTTATATAGAATGATCGATGTGCATTCTCGGAATCAACCCGAGGTTCCTCGGATTGACTGGGATGGACGGACGCTCTCATTTCTTTTGCAACAATTTCTGTAACTGGGGAGTTTATTTATGAGGTGAATGATTATCGAGATGTAAGGTAGATATGAATAAAAAACGAGAACCTGAAGTGGGGATATATTGATAATATTTTGTGGCGCAGAGGAGATTTACCATGATGCCTTGCCGCAGCCGGGAATAATTGCAAAGAATTGAGGTATATACTAATATCAAATCAAAGCACCCAATAAGTAGGCCACGCATATTTGTAGGCCTATTTTCTGTATCGAAGATGCATATTCTATGTGACAATATGTGGCGAGGTGCCGTAGAGCGCAGCATTGAAACAACATTGGAGAATAGTATGTAGATTTGCTTGTAGTCAAATGAGCAATGATCTGTTTATTAATTTGAATATTATCATACGCTTCCGAGTATTATACCTAGGTAGTATGTAATACTAATGTATTTAGATAGGCAATTGGAATGTTTGATGGCAAGCGGTATTGGAGTCGTAAAATCTACGAATTGCAGCCCTGTTGTTTTAATTTAGCGCATACCTAATTATAATATTTAAGGGGGGTCGCGATCCTTCACGTAGCCATATGTGAGCCGCGGTCGTGCTTCAGCGTATAAAGCGTATAAAGCGTGGGAATATACGGAGCTGAACTTCCAAAATTGCTGTTCTTGCCAAGAAGTCCAATTCCGGTTGCGCCTGTCTATTAGGCAGATGTTTAAGCATAGATCCATCGTGCTAATAGACGCAGCTAAGCAACCGCGAATGTTACAATGATTGGTTTGCAGATGCTTGAAATGGATATGTTGGCTAGTTGTCATGCTACTAGTTGAATTGGCATTACCTAGTAAAGTTGTGGCTGATGGAAGAACTTATGAGGTTTTCCTGTATATAAGGATCACAACCATCCTCACGAAGCTGTGTACATATGTATCTCCAGTTAATTTATTATTCTCTGCATTTCGCATTACAAGAGTTATAATCATGATTAAGAGCTTCTTTCTCGCGGCGGTGATCGGCCTCGCAGCGGCCCTTCCTGCCCCGGACTTCGGTGTCAGTGGGGTTCTGTGTCCACTACACCAGTAGAGCTCAATGCTAACAATTGACCAGGATATTGAACTTTTTAACGTAACGGAGTCCGAATTCGATCACGTAGACCTCCAAAATAGGGCTCGCGGCCCATGGGACGGTCCCGTGATGGATATCAGCTTTCCGGACCCGACGTTACTCATCGAAGGCAAGACATGGTATGCCTACGCGACGTCGAGCTCCAGCACCGGGCACATTCCGATAGCCAAATCTAGCGATGGAAAGAAGTGGACGTGGACGAAGAAGGATGCACTGCCAGACGTTGGCTCGTGGATTGATCCTAGCAATAAGGGCATTTGGGCGCCCTCAGTCTTTAAGAACGACAATGGGAAATACGTCATGTATTGTGAGTACCTCTTTTTACGAACTGAGAATCGCTTCTACGTATGGTCCTGGAATAACGGGTTCGCTAATTGTGAGCTGTGATAGTCTCTGGTAAGCGAAATGGTGCCCGCCGATGTGCCGGTGTGGCCACTGCGGATTCTCCTGAGGGTCCTTTCAAGGTGACCGATAAGCCGTTCATTTGCGACGATGCCGGGGGTGGTGTTATAGATCCGGTTCAATTCAATGACGGTAAACAGCGCTGGATTATCTTCAAGGTTGACGGAAACGCGCTAGGCGGCAAGACCACCTGCACGGGCGGCCCTAAAACGGGCGAATACAAACCGACTCCTATCAGGATCCAAAGGGTGTCGCGAGATGGCTTAACCCTCCAAGGCAATCCTAAGACAATTTTGAACCACAATGGCGATGCAGATGATGGCCTCGTCGAAGGACCTGCCATGTGGAAGCGCAGACCTGGTTCCTATGTAAGCCCCTCTTCTCGTGGACCTGTCATCTCTACTAAGAAACCTGCTAATTCTTCATCATATGTAGGTCCTATTTTTCAGCACTCATTGTTACAACAGCGATAAATACGATATACAATATGCTTGGGCAACTTCCCCCGACGGAGATTTCCAACACCGCAAGACCCTTGTTAAATCGGATCCTAACCAACCCATTTACGGACCCGGTCATATGGATATTGCCTTAGACGGAACTACGATTGCGTTCCATGGCCGTGACAAGCCTGGTAACCCGTCCGATACGAAGCGCCGAATGTATGTTGGTACAATCAAGTTCCCTACAGGAGACTACAGTGAAGGTATCAAGGTTATTGATTACCAAGGCTAGCTTTTTTCCTTTCCCTAATGGGTCCGAATTATCTTTTTCTGTATACATATATAGGTAGTACCTACTAGGTAGTAAATAAAATTACCTACTACTAGGTACATATGTAAATACTGTTGTTTCATTCATTCCTTGAATTCTTAGGTATGACTGCATACCTAGAAATTGCCAACCTTCTAGTTACAGGGAAGAGCGGCGGCAGCGGTTTCTTGACTTTTCTCTTCTAGCCAATCACCTTACAAGATTTCAAGGTCCACATTCCTTTTCTAGTATTTTTGCACCCAGCTGTATGCCCAAGTACCTGCTGTGAACTTGGCATTCACTGGTGACTGAAGTGGCTAGAAGACTGCATATGTACCTAGTACTTACCTAGATATGATGTTGCGCGCCCTACATGGAATCGTATATCGTTATCTATCCGTCTTGGAATCTGAGGGAGATGGGGAGTCTCTTCTTACCAAAGTCTGGTCCTGCCTTTTTTAGAGTTAATTATTTTCACATCTGGAAGGGCAAGCTTGTAGGTGAAGGGGGTCTAAACTCAAGACGAACATACCTACCTAGTACCTATCCTGTTTGCCTGTTCACAATAATGGAACCATTTCTTTGCTGGTTGAGCTTACTATCCATAATTCAGCAGTCACTTACCTAGGATCGGGATGTTTTAGTGATGCATTAAACGATCAACCCCGCTATGGTAGAAGCCTCTAAATTTCAAGGTTGGCGCTGACAATCTCGCACAATACAATATGGATAATATAACTACAAGATCAGGCAGATTCGCCCATGGACTGTATCATATCAACGGTACCATTAGCCACACCCATAAATGCCTTCGCGACCTTTCCTCCTCCGGACTTTGATGTTGACCCGTTTGTCAGATTGGGCTTCCCCCACCCACCGCCTCCAGGCGACATAACAACGATTCTGTCCCCGGCGTCCATCATCGCCGTATTCTTGCCCCCGAGATTGATGGTGCGGCCGGTCTTCTTAACCCACAGATTCTGACCTCTTTTCGCGTCCTCTCCACCTTCGAGGCCATATGGTGTGAATGCCCGGCGTTCGCTCAAGATCGAGACCTTGATCGGCAGGCAGAACTCGATATCGCGAATGATGCCTTCGCCTCCGGGATGTAGACCGGCACCGCTGCTACCTTCGCGCAAGCAGAATCTCCTTAAGATGACAGGATATCTTCTCTCAAGGATCTCTGGATCTGTGATGCGCGTATTTGTCATACTACGAAGCTCCATATTAGCAATTGACCATCGTGGACAGGGTTGAGAATCATAGATACTAGGCACTTACTTCGTGTGCACGCCGCTTGTGCCGTCCCATGTGGGACCACCTCCGGCGCCGCCGCAAATTGTTTCGTAGTATCCGAAGCTATCCTCGCTGCCGTCGATACCAAATGTTAAGTTATTCATGCATCCTTGACTAGCGGTGACGGCATTGAATGCGCGGAAGATGACGCCTACAATGCGCTGCGACGTCAACACGTTACCAGCGCAGAATAGATAGTGCCTTGATTGGGATCTATGTTATAATAGTTTATCCCTGACCTGGCGGTAAACACCCATACTAAAACGCTGAGGGTAAAAGTGAATATCTAATCATTGTGTTCTATCGTCAGCTAGATACATCATGGTTATTTTTGAGGCGCGAATGGCATCAACTATACCCAAGCAACAATGACCCACGCATCATCGGCGCGGATTGTCTGGCGAGCCTTCCTTCGGGCAAGAAGTCGGAGCCCTATCGCCGCGGCCGATAGGACGGGGAATATGGCAGACACGACTACCAGTGCTGTAGTGATTGCCGAACACACAGGTCCATCCCCCTCGATGCTAGAGAGCGGCATTTTCGTGACAGGATCTCGAGAGTGCAGGAACGTGTGTTACCACAGACACTCGCATGGACTGCATACGAAAGATATCAAGCTCGATTGCCAGACCATGGATTATCCATAGTAAAAAGTCGGTGTTGATCTTAGCCAGCCGTTAGTTATCAGCACGACAGTTACGGTCGGCGGCGCAAGGTATGGTCGCGTTTTATTGCACCAACAAGGAAAGATCGCGGTTCAAGATTCTGACAGCTTCTTCTAAGAGGCTTATTTCTGGAATTCCCACGTTATTTCTAGGATGTGAACTGTTGTAACACAGAAGATACCTACTCAAACTCCACTGAGATCTGTGGTTGGTGCCCGCTTTGCAGGATCCGAGGAGTGGAAATTACCTACCTACCTAGCCTACCTAAGGTACCTATCTAAATGCTTTTCCGTCGGGCGTAAGAGTGTGGCACACAACACCCTGCGAGTAAGTTGACTCCATCACTACAAAACGACCCAATGAGAGTTTTCTGAAACGATATCCAAGGTCAGCATCGTGTTACACTCGCGCCTTGTTACTATTTCTTGTGAATGCCATCTATGGTAGCCGCGTTCGGTAGATATTCCTTAGCTCGGAGGATGGCTGTACATATGAAAACTGCAAGAATAGCCACGAAAGCAAAGATCGCAGCCTACATAGAGTAGCTTCCTAGGTACTATCAGCAAGGCCGGCGAGGTTCGCCGTCGGAAGGGACGTAGTGGAGCTGTGGTGAGACCTTGCTGCATAGCTGTCGGTGCCGACTGCACTGTGGTGAGGTACTTCCGGAGTAACTTACCGATCGACATGTCGAAGTACTCATAAGTATCACGGCCCGTAGATTTCAAAAATAGAACTAACGAAGGCCCTCATCACATCTACGAAAGCCACTCGGGCAGAAACGAAATTGGGGAATGTGTAACATGAGGATGAGACATGTAAGAAATGAGAGAACTGTGAGTAACAAGGATTCACGGTGAGAAAGGTTTAAAGACGTGAGGGATAAATAAAAAGTCGTGATTAATAAAATCAGTACTTTTTATGAAAACACCTACATGGAATTAAATGAATAAAAAGATCAGCACTTCGTGTAACATGGCATCTAATTCCAACCCGCACCTCGGTGTCTTCGAGGCCAAGATCATACGTCCTCTTACGCCAAGCGGAGGTGCCTTCGACAGTCACTATTTTGCTAGGGTTCTGTTGGCTGCAGTCATCATATTAATCACGATCTCTATTATCCGATTTGCTAAGAACGATAGCGATCTCCCCGTTGCCAACAAGTTGTTCTCGTTTGAACCTCGATTCTTTTCTAGGGTTCGTTGGACCTTTTGGGCCAAAGAAATTCTCGAAGCTGCAGATAAAAATGTAAGACAACTACATAGATACATCACCATGTGGCTAGATTCCCCTCTATTCTGACATCTTATGGAAAGGCACAGGGAAATCCATATAAGCTCGCCCACGGCGGGCAGGAGCTTGTCATACTACCAGCGCGACTGATTCCGGAGCTCAACCGACTCGGGACTGATGTTCTAGACAGCAGAAAGGCGCACTCCTTTACGCTTCTCGGACATCTCACAGGTATAGATGTGGTAGAGAAAACGAGCTACCATGTGCGTATGCTGCTTGGACGGATTAGCCCGGCTCTTCCGGAGCTATTCGCACCCGCAACAGCACGACTATCGGACGCCATGAAGCACGACTTTCCCCAAAGCCATGAATGGACCGAAATGTACCTACTTCCAGCGGCTGTGCGATGTTTTAGTGAGGTTGCTGCGCTTGCACTATTCGGGCCTCAGATGGCTCAAGATCCTAGGTTGGTGGAGTTAACCTACGGACTCACAAGGAACGGTATGTCACCTGAGCTTTTGCCATCACTTGGGTCAGATATTATTAGCTAATCCATTGAGTTATAGTCTTCGTAGTCGCATTCGTGATGCGCTGCCTTCCCCCCTTTCTACACCCACTTTTTGTATGGCTTCTCCCCGCTAAATGGGAGCTAGACCAGGCCTGGCGTGAACTAAACACCTACGTCGTGCCTGAAGTCCAACGCCAAAACAAAGCAAGTCTCAACGGAGATAAAGCCGCAATAGAACCAAATTTAATATCATGGATGGTCAAAGATGGGCGTACCGAGCTAGAACGAGATCCTAGTGTGCTGAGCGCGTTATGTGGATCGGTTGCCGCGGGCTCAACCTACAGCATCGCGAATTTTGTATGCCGTGCACTATCCGACCTTACGGGGCATCCGGATGTATTAGACGCGGTACTCGAAGAAATCCGCGCCAAACACGTGAGCATTCGTGGCAAATGGGATATGGCAGCGTTAGCAAGCCTACAGCGTCTTGAGTCTGCTATGAAGGAGACAGCAAGACTGGCACCTGGGACGCTCATCGTATACAGTCGCATCGTACAGCGTGATTGCGTTATTGGGAGTGTGTCATTGAAAAAGGGACAACCCATAGCTATGTCCGGTCCGGGTCGTGCGAAAGATCCGGCGGTCTTCGATGACCCGAACACTTATCAAGGCCTCCGGTTCTGTGAGGAAGATAGAGTCGAAGAGCATCTAGCAAAACCGTTTCGCAGCGTCGACACCGATATCTTGACTTGGGGTGCTGGACGGTGGGCATGTCCGGGTCGTCAAGTAGCTGACATGGCTGCCAAGGTGATGTTGGTGAAGCTTCTAGACGAATACGATTTTGGATTCGTCAACGGCAAGCGACTCCAACACAACGCCATTCATGAATTCTTGTTCATTCATCCTGACAAGAAAATCTTGGTCCGGCGTAGGGGCGATTCTGTAGGCATTGATTTCTCAGCAATTGACAAGGATTAAAAAAGGGGCCCCGAAATAGGGGCTCGCATCGATCATACCCCAAACCAAGCTTGACGCCCCTTAAAGAGAAATTGAATAAAAATCTCATATAGAATGATTGATCAATGAAAACTACCTACCTACAGAGACGCCATCATATCATGTGCCTACCTACCTAGGTAGGTAGATATAGGTAACTAACCAATCTGTCTGAACGCCTTGACACAATCTGGCAGATGCATTATGTTGCTCGATCCATACCTACGCGAGCAGGTAACTCCTAGTGAGAAAAATAAACAATACAAATGTACCTATTATTGCTCGCGATTAACCATCCCTTTCCTTATAGACCCATAGTATCATGCTTCTAATCAGTCTTGACACGCTTGATTCCTTGTTCGCTGGCTCTATCAGCAGTTCCCGTTTTACCTGTTCCTCTGATTTCCACATAAGCGGCAACCAGGGGGGGTATTTGAAAAGCTTAAGCCAGAACCGAGGTTGGATAATAACGTGCATATGCAGATGGTGAATCGAAACAATATCTGGCCAGAAGACATTTTTGAATAAAACTCGGCGTCCACGATGGAACCCAGTGTGCACGTGGTTAGACGAAACTCCAGGACAATGTTTATCCAGCAAATGACCCTTTAGTTCAATCATACTATTGACTACAAAGATTTGAGTCTACGTTAGCTCTACTTTGCCTTCCTAGATGGGAAACTTACGTAGGTGTATATCTTTGGGTCCCAATTTTTCAATATCGCGCCAATCATGAGACTTTGGTATTATAATCCAATGGCGTATTCCCGCCTTCCTTATATTATTTATCGCGAGAAGTTCGTCATCCTACCACAGATTGTTAGCACGCGATATTTAAGTATGTTCTCGTTCAGATAATCCATACCTCATACGCTATATTGGACTCGAACTTGCTCCTGTCGCAAAATATACATTCTTTCTTGACTTCTGACCATTCAAGGTTAGCCAAGTAGTGGAAGAAGCGCCATATCCTTTCCATTCCGAAGATAAAACGGTGGATCCGAAACCGATCAAGAATAAGAGGAACCACGAGAGCTGCAGTTTCTGAGAAAAATCAGCAAGTTCTAATGCGGACATTTATATCCTCTCCAATAGATCCGTCGGCTTTTTCGCTAACGAGGGAGATATTCAATTGAATGGAATCCTCAAAGAAACAGAATGATTATTGTAGTTTCGGGATAAAGGAGCGACCCCACATATGGTCACTCCAATCAGCCTTCTATTTAGCAATTGTAAAAAAGGACACTAATCAAAGTAAGGGGTTTACTCAGCGAAATGTATCAGCACAGGATTACAGACTCCGTAGTCCATTACCCAACATTGGAAGATGTCAGACTACAACTGGAGAACGAAAGTACACATCAGGAAGAGCAAGGCGTAGTCAACAATTAGCAAGGATTATAGAGGGTCGATGGTGAACAAACAACCCGCTTGTGATTCAGCACTGCCCTGTAACGCAATAATAAATCTGCCTACGTGTCCTCTACGCCGTAAAATATCAAACTTCCAAGGTTAAAAACGCCAACAAAAAGAAAAAGGGAATTCAAGGTATTTTTGAAGTGGTGCCTACAAGAAACTTAAGTTACATAAGAATTCATTGTTTTATCTTAGGTAGGTAGGTAGAGTTAACAAACGCAGGATGCTTTTAAAATACGTCGGAGCCGTATACCAGACTAAGGTACAAGAATGAGAACATATTATGTAGGTGTTTTTCAAAAAGTCTGACCACTCAAAGAATAACGAGAAAACAGTCAATTCGGGAATCATAATGTCGGTTTGGTACCTATAAACATTCCGGTATAAGACTCACACCATACAACTGTCACAAACCTCCAACCTTGAAAAGATCCTTGTGGGGACAGCATGAGCCAATAACGGGTAATTGTCGGAAAGACTCTGGAAGATCTGTTGGATC
>MU386038.1:0-35783 GCA_022497145.1 Rostrohypoxylon terebratum
CCCTACAGTATTGTTACCTTAAAACCAAGTACCCCAGGGTACGTATCCGCTCTACGAAGTCAGTTAGACAGAAGTAGTAGACGGGTTCGTAACAGAATCGGACCCGCGCGGGAAGAGAACAAAAAAGAGGACGTAGTGTAGGATCCATTTCAAAGTAGAGCTTATACCACATGTTTTCCAGCATACGAATCTACAATCTCTCCTAATGCCGTCGTACCAGCTTGTCAATTGAACAATTTTTTTTAAAAAATAACTATAAGCTCTTCTCGGGTTGTCTGTGACAAACATTAGGCATTGGATTGGCCAAAGCAAATATGACTACATAGGTAGGTAGGTAGGTATGTACCCACTCTTCACACCTACAGTGCCAAAATGACGAAGCTAAGTAGGTAGTGTACAGCATACCTCGAGCAAACAGCAATATTTCATAGCTTCCGAAGTCCTTCAAGCACCAGGAGACGCAAACGGCTCGAGATGCGCAAAAATACAATCGAGCTCATACGTCAGGCATTACTCTACGAACCGGTCCGTCTTATAACCATCATGCTCTCAAGCCCTCGAAGTGGAACCCCTTGTACCCGTCCGAGACTACGCTCTTGAGCTTCGCGTGGTAGTTCGGCACGCCGCCCAAGTACATCTGCGACCTGCGAGGCTTTCCGGGGATATTGTCACCCATGTACCACTGTTCGCCCGACGTCGTTAGCCACGATCCGACCAAACTTTCTCACGATATATATGCTCTAGTATCACGGGAGAGAATGGATATGACTTACCGACTTAGCCTTAGGCAGCAGGGAGGCCGCCGCCACAGCGTCGACATGTTCGGACCAAGCCAGCTCGCTGGCCTCGTCCGCGACGATGCTGCTGAGTCCGGCCCTGCGCATCCGGTTCATCACGTCGGCGATCCAGTTGCCCTGAAGCTCGGCGCACGTGGGGCCGTTGCAGAAGGCTGCCGGCGCCTGCGGTCCGTACGAGAAGAACAAGTTGGGGAAGCCGGAAACGCACATCCCGCAGTAAGTCGTCGGGCCGCGCTTCGCGAACTTCTCCTTGAGGCTCTCGCCGCCGATCCCGCGGATGTCGATGCTGGTTAGGCCGCCTGTGACAGCGTCAAAGCCTGTAGCGAGAACTAAGGGTTGGTTTTGTTAGTAGGTGTTGGCGATTGCGGTGGGTACATTTCAGTATTGGGGGTACTCACCGATTATGTCAAATTCGAACTCCTGCTCTGTGGTTCGAATTTCCGTCTCTGTTACCTCAACGACAGGGGTATGGTTGACATCGACGAGATGAACATTTGGCTTGTTGAACATCTCGTAGTACCCTTGCTCAAGCGGGACGCGCTTGCAGCCAAAGGGGTATGGTTGCACCGTGGGGGCCAAGAGTTCCTTAAGTTTCGGGTCGTTGATTCGAGCCCTAGTTCTGTCGCGCCAGAATTCATACGCCAATTTGTTCGCCTTAGGATCAAATAGCATATCCGCATATGAGCCAAGCCAGTACTTGAAATCTCCTTCTTTCCATAGGGCCTCCAATTGGGCTTGCCGTGAAGCTTCGTCGTCGTCGAAAGTACCCTTCGGCAAGAGCTCGAAATCGAAACCCCAGTAGCCATTGGAAATAGTATCGAAGAATTTGGCAAGCTCGGCCTTGGGAATTTCTCCCTCCTGGTCGGCATAGTCAACTTGCCTCATTCTCAGCGCTAGGGCGGGCTGGCGCTGGAAGACGACGAGGTCGCCTGCCACCTGACTCAGAGTATGGGACATTTGGACACCAGTGGAGCCGGTGCCGACGACTGCAATCCTCTTTCCCTTGAGATCTATGTCTTCATGAGGCCAATATGACGAATGGAACATCATTCCCTTGAAAGAGGAGATTCCCTTCCAGTCGGGTATCGACCTGCTGGCAGCGATACCAGTGTGTGGTAGGAAAAATCTTGCTTTGAAAGTCCGACCATCCTTAGCCGTGATAATCCACTTATACTCAGTCTCGTCCCAGGTAGCTGAACTGATATAAGTGTCGAAGTAAGTGTCCTTTCTAAGATCCCACTTCTTCGCGACGAATTCGAAGTACGCTCGAAGTTCTGGGCCGCCGGGGAATCTTTGCTTCCAATGCCAGTTCTGCCAAAGCTCGGGGTCAGAGAATTGGTAGTGAGGTGCGTGGCTGTCGACACGAGCGCCCGGGTATCGATTCCAGTGCCAGACGCCACCGTAACCGTTACCGGCCTCGACCAGCTTCACCTTGTAACCTTCATCACGCAGCTTTTTCAGCTGGTAGACACCACTGAAACCGGATCCGATGATGAGGGCGTCTAACTCCTCAATATCAGTCATGTTAATGGAACCCATTGTGGTCTCGGTTTAACCAAACTCGTAATACTATGAGTAATGGTGCACAGCTGAAGGTTATGGAAAGAACTGCTGATATCAGGGACTTTTGTTGAATGAATCAATGAATCAATGATCCGGCGCGTGGATTGAAGACACAGACACGACGAAGGTGAAGGTGGTGGTGGCGGATCTCCATCGTCCATTGACTTTATATACTAATCGATCAATGGATCGATGGTCTTATGTTGGGATACGCAGAGAAAGTTTAGACCAAACTAAACTATCAAGCTAAACTCGTAAGAGCACCTGCATTGTTGGCTGGAAGCAAGACCACAAGGACAACGCCACCGAGATACCCGGAGCAACCGCGACCCGTAGCCATACGGAGTAGGGAGGCACTACATGTAATTATCCACTAGTGACTAGTCTTTCAAATGTGTGGCCTGGAGAGTCGACAAAGGCACTAGTACTAGAGCAGATCAGGTGGCGTCAATATTCAATCTTGGGTCGCTCCTTCGTGTTATACCACGTTGAGGCATTAGACCGGTACAGATCCTGGCTCTTCTTGGCATACTTGGCGGTTACAGGGTTCTTTATTCGCTATTTCCCCAGCTCAATAACGAATGACCGTTGGGGCCCCTTCCTGATCCATACTATTGGGTTAGTTTTTCTTTATACTGCAGTTAGCGAGTGACTAGAAACGGTCATCATTTTTGTTGAAAAGACTCGACAAGGAGAGACAAAGACCAACCAAGTCTCAAAACTCCATATCAAAAACACCCTAGAATGCAATTCTTTTTCTAGAATTTTGCCCCATTATTCGGGGTGTTCGACGTCAAAGAGCCCTATCTCCAAGCCCTCCAATTAGCATGCGCAATATGACTAATCATTCAACTACTATTCCCGCCTAGCCGTGGATGATTCACGATTCAAGGAATTTCGTTCTAGTTGTCTGTCTAGCCAATTAAAAACATGGTATGTTGAAAATGGGTCGCCAACTGCATTTGCGATCGAGCCAAATCTGTCATCTCCGGTGAGCTTTTGCGGTTATTAAACATTCCTGGATATTTCAGCTACAATGCCCGGCGCTATGTGCGATCGTCAAATAGCAGGGACTCAAAGCCGAAGTAGTTGTATCTCAACACAATGTCAAATTGGTTCTATCGCCAATGGGAACAAACGGCAAGTAGTTCATGAATAAGGGGTTTCAGCTGTACCACCCAACCAAGGCTAAAATCTGACTTGCGATTGGTGTGATGATAAAGGACCGGCATAAGTATTAGATAAGTACCTAGATAACTAATTGACTTGACGCGGCTCTTTGGCTACTAGGTACCCCTACCAAGGACACCATTGTGCTGTATGTCTATGTTAAGCCTCTGATATAATCACACGTTTAATTTACTCTTTCAGAAGAATCATGAGCCGCCCCAAATGCCGGTAACTGTTAACTATCACGCTCATTTTTGCTTATTGCCGGAGATATCGTGGACATCCCACAACCTCACAGATCCCTCAAGTCTGAGGTATGGTATAACATATGGAAATATCATAAAAGCTTATTTTCCATTGTGAAAAGACTACATCATAGAAAGAAGCCAGATTGGGGGCGCCGGAGATTGCTGCGATGTACGTATGGCGCGTATGAATGAAAATTACATTTCCCCAGTCATATCCTCCATAAGTACCTAGGTACCCCACTATATTCAAAACAGATGAAATTGACCATCAAGCTTGCTCTGAACTTATCGTATTTACAATTGCTTTTGTAAATAAGCGATAGCTGCTACCTAATACTTGCTTCAGCATAAAGTATATAAGGGTTACATTTAATACTTTTTGTTAGATCATCGTGAAATATGATTCTTGTTAGTTGTGAATTAGAAATCAAGGAAACCGGATCTTTACGTCAAATGTGATCATAGGCGTCAATCGGCCGCATGTGCGTATACCCTATTCGGTATACGGATGGTTACACAATGTTTTCTATTGAAAAATCAAAACCAGAAACAAAGTTTGCGGAATACATACATGTGCTTGGGGCTCTCATGCACACTAATCTCCAATTACATGGGGCTGAAGAAAAAGTAATTTCGCTTACTTTCGGCAGATAGTTCAACCTCGTTATTACTGATTCAGAAGAATCTTTTGGCTCGGACTATATCCGCATAGGTCTGATGACTAGGTAAGTGTAGAGATTCGTGATTATTCTTCAAGTTGGTATGCGCTCTCACCCCGTCGGCGTTAGGCGTTCTGGTCATACATTCCCATCTCCCTACACTTGTTCAACATAAACGTATTTGAAAATCCGTGGTATGCCCATGTATTCTCGCTCGTTATTTCTTCTTTTCTTTTTCTCTTTCCTTTTCTCCGTGCGAACCACCGAATTATCACCGCTCGCCTGGTGAGACTAACTTATTCTACAAGTATCGTACATTTACCCATCCGATTCAAGCCACGTGTATGACTAGTCGAGGTAACTGAATCTAGCCTTTTAGGGGATCAAAACACAAAGAACCCTTTCAAACGACTCTGTGAATCTTGAACTTAAGCTAGGTACGATTTTTACTAATTTTTCAAGTGATGTTCTCAAGTGAAACTACTCGAACTAGATCGGAATCTAGTAATTCCACTCTGCAGAATAACGCCACAATATAACGTCAGCCGGGGCCGGAGCCGGAGCCGGAGGTGGGGGTCTTCAGAAGCTGAAAGATAAAAAGGGGAGGCGGATGCGAAAAAGCAGCTGTGCAAGGAATAAATCAAGAATGAAGATTTTGGTTTTCCAAAACAAGTATCTATACCACAAAAAAAAAGAATAGAGGACGATAGATGACATTCGGATGGGGGGAGTCAGATACCTAAAATCAAGGAGGAATCACAAATCTATTTCAGCCTCCATTACTGAATGAGAATTTATCCTTTGTACATGAGCATATTCCTGGAGAGAGATCGAAAACGTAGAGAGCAACACATGGCAACAAGAACAAAGGGGTATGCCTGGTAGTTGCATCATCGTATGTCGTCAGTTTAACCGTCGCTTCCTTACTAACACCGGTTAGTTGAAAACTTAGTATGTATCCACATACCGAATCAGGCAGTTGATGAGGTAATCCAATTGAATGAACTCCCGAGTCTGATCACACGGCCACATGTGGCTCGTGTGGCTAGTGCATTTAGTGCGTTTAGTACTGTCCAAGCCGAAGTTTAGCCACAGCTCAAGGATAGGTCCTTGGCCTGGGGTTGGCTGAACAAGGATTAGCTTACCTAATATACTAAAGCTCCAACTTGAACTTGCAACGCGCAGCTTCGAGTTGCCTAACGAATGAAGCTCCCTCGTCAAACACCACCAAATCCCACTGAGCTTCATTCCACCACAATTCACCCTCCATACTCGCAGAACGCACATATCTAGCCTTATACCTACCTAAGATTCAACATGGTGAGTTCGATCGCCCAATATTTGATTATCCTGGAGCTAACATTTGTCCCGAAATAGACGTCGATAGGAACGGGCTACGATCTCGCCAACTCCATCTTCTCGCCCGACGGACGCAACTTTCAGGTCGAATATGCAGTGAAGGCAGTAGAGAACGGCGGTACGTCCGTCGGCATACGATGCAAGGACGGTGTTGTCCTAGCCGTCGAGAAGGTCGTCACATCCAAGCTATTGAAGCCCGGCGCAAATAAGCGGATTGCGACTATCGACAGACATCTAGGAGTTGTACGTTGTCTCTACCACAGTTTCTCATGTCCCTGTTTCCTTTCGTGTACCTTGCACCCCTCGTATGGAAGCTCAGCGGGCTAATTATTTCTACGTAGGTCTACTCTGGCATGGTCCCCGATGGCCACCACTTCGTCGACCGCGCGAGGGACGAGGCCCGCACCTGGCGTGAAACTTTCAAGACACCCATTTCCACATCCGACCTTGCTAGCCGCATGGGCGGATACCTGCAAGCGTACACCTTATACCAATCCGTGCGGCCCTTCGGCATCACCGCCATCATCGGCGGTTTCGACTCCGAGCTCGAGGCCCCCGTCGACGGGCAAGTAGGGTCCGGTCCCTCGGTAGGCGCCGGCGGCAAGGTCGAGGGCAAGTGGTACGGCGGGCCGGGCCTGTACATGATCGAGCCGAGCGGCATGTACTGGGGATACTACGGCGCGGCCACGGGCAAGGGCCGACAGGCGGCCAAGGCCGAGCTCGAGAAGCTGAACCTAGCCGAGGGCGCGCTCGACCTCAAGCAAGCCGTCAAGGAGGCCGCGCGCATCATCTACGTCGCCCAGCAGGACAACAAGGACAAAGAGTTCGAGCTCGAGATGAGCTGGATCAGCGGCGTCGACGGCCCCACCAAGGGCCGCCACCAGGACGTCCCCAAGGAACTGCTCGAGGAGGCCGAGCGCCTGGCTAAGAAGGCCATCTCCGAGGATGACGAAGATGAGGACGAGGATGATAAGATGGAGGGATGAAAGGGATGAAGTGTCTAGGCCGAAAAAGATAAAAGGATCTTGTACTTTTACGACGAATACGGCGTGGCGAGGCGCTAGTGATCGGGCGACGGCGACGGCGACGGTTATAGAGTAATTCCATCTAAGAGTCATGGTCCCCAATTGAAAGCCGTGTGCTGATGACAGTTCGCCTCATTCCGCTCCAAGACGGAACAATCGTGAATTACTTAATTGACCCAGTAGGAGTCCCGGCAGCATAGCCCACGTCTCTGTTCTTACCCTGAAAGGATGGTTTTCAGCCCCTTCTAACTCGGATGATCCCGCTCACCCCCTTTCTTACATATCAATGAAGGTCATACATACATCTACTGCGTTAATGATTTTGAGTAAGCATATTGAACATCAGATGTATCTATATCACAGCATACGTATGCCGGCATCGTCATGTGTAAAACCGGTAGGTCAGGACCAGCGATATTGATACATAAGGAAGCCCAAACCTCTTTACCCAAAAATGCATATGGCTGTCTTCCAGGGTCATCATAAACCAATATCCATTCCTATGAGACCTCCAACTCTAGCTATCAATCCTTCAACAGACCAAATTTCTGATGCATATAGAGAACACTGTCTGCTATACGCCGTAATAATCCATCACCAAGTCGATTAAGTGTTAGCTTATAGCATCGTTGCATTTCATTCAAACCTCGGAGGATCATTCAGATGCAGTGTCGATAACCTCGTCTTCAGCGCGGACTTAGTTCTCTTAAAGGAAGTCCAGCTATGGCTAGATGTATCTTAGGGAAATACAACAGATGACACCAACCGCCAATGGCTGATCAGGGCCATGTTTGCCGCCTGTGTTCTGAAGAACTCCGCGAGGTTCTAGGTACCGGTTGGCATTCTAGTTCCGTGATGGCATTATGTTATTCTTAGGATTTTCTGTTAGAGGTTCACCGTATGTAAACCCACTTGTCGGAGTGGGTTGGCAGCATAGCCAAATTCTAGTAGTATCGGAGTTAGCGTTCTCATGGATTTACGGTTTGTCAATGGACCACTAGCATGAATGAGGTCTTCCATGAAGCCAAGCAGCTTCTTTATATGTAAGTCCAGGCTTTCGCAGTTGAGAAAGCCGTGGTATGTGCTCCAGGCATCGAGAGGGCAATCACAAGAATGAGTCTCCTTGGTTGTATGTACTCGAGCCGAACCTCCCTAAGAATACTTTATGATGATGAGTATCTGGCAAGCTCTTTCATACCAATTCTTATAGCTATCGTTCATAGCAGGTCTATCTCATCACACACGCCTATTGGAGCGGCTTTTGTGTCATCTAGCTCAAACCTCCTTGATAGTTTGATCTGGTTTCATAAAGTGAACATCCGGTCATCTCTCCGAGCGAAATCAATCCTGATACATTGTTAGCAGAGCGAGTTAGAATGCCGAGTGCTCACATTGCCGTGATAATTTAGGAATGTTTATGGTACATACGGGCGAGTAAACAAACTCCAGGAGATTGAACAAGCTGTATTCATAGACTTATAGGCCCGATAGGTTAGAGTGATGGGGGAATCTAGATATAATGAATGCTTGGAAAACATCAACTTAGCTCATTCATCAAAAACTATGATAAGCTGGATCTACCTATGTCTCAAAGTAACAGTCAGTCAGAATTTTCAGATACTTCGAATTCACAAAGTATCACTACAAGACTCAATCGCCAAAACTTAGTACCGAAAATATCATATCGCGTTTACCCGAAAAATCTACAGATAGACCATCAGCTTTTAATTTTTTCCAACACAGGATATCTACGAGAATTTGCAATACTAAGTGTTAACTAGTCTTGAATAAGCTGACTAGATGATATCCTCTCATCAACCTCGTTGCTTGAAGCGTCAAACCCTCTACGAAGATCCTTGAAAAGGAGTTCTTTCGCATAGCATCACCTCTTAGCGTTCTGCTAGACAAAGAAAGGATTCAAGTATATACCGTACCCCTCTGATGTGAGGTAGCTTAGAGCTCCTCGCGCAACAATAGTCTTTTCCTTGCTCCTAAGTTTATATCGTGACAGATCTAAGATCTTCTAGGTTTTCACTCTTATTTATAATATATTACACAGATGCCAGCCCTTGCTCTGCTGATCATCAAGATGCCGTTATATAGTGGTTCAATAACTTTTTACTCCAAAGCGGCCTACCACGACGGGTTCAGCCCCTGAACTAACTCGATCCGAGGTGTACGTCTCCCATAAAATACTCTTCAAATTGTAAACACAATGTTCCAACAGCTGCGTCGATCAATATAAATGACATACGAATCATATTTCCCCATTTGATTTTTATTGTTCTTCTATACGATATCGTCAAGCTACAAGTCCAGCCACCAAAGCTAATACTACTAGTAAGCGAAGAATTACCACTTTCAGAACCACAGTATAGCAGAATTAGAGTTTCAATTTCATGATTAGTAAGAAGCCCAAGAAAAATTACTATATAAATGGTTCCCCCCTAAGCCTTTCATCCATCTTATTGAAAAGTTATTGGCTATAATCCGGTGTCACCCCCAGCTCTATCGGAGTCCCTATTCGCCCGGAGTTCAGGGGGTGGCGCATGCGGGGTGGCGCACACCATATCGGCAATCCGCATACATTTGCACCTCCGTACAATTGATTTAACCTCCACACAACCAGTCCGGATGCAAGAAATAACTTCTATATGTAAAGACTAATAAAGCTATCGCCGGGTCCTATTACGTATGATCGATTTTTGCTCCTAAAAGCTTTGTCAGGCTGACCCGGAAGCATGGAAGAGCCACGTTTTACACCGCCTGCGGACTAGCCCGACCCGCAGTGGCCCTAACCAAGGTTTCGGCGTGGGTAGCGTGGAGAGCCTAGGGCGTGCGCGGGTCACTGCATACCACTAGCATAGAGCATATGCACGCTGCACGCACGCAACGCAAATCACTTGCATGAAGATGATGCACCACATATGCAACCGCGGGAAGAGACACCATATCGCTAGACCGGTTTCAATTGGGGTGCCGTATGATACGGTCCGGATTTCGCGTCTACCTGGTTGGTCTGCCCCCCCGCTCACCTCGGGTACCCGGTACCTATACCGATATTTTCGGTGACCCTCTACCCCACCTCGTAGGATGTACTACTGAGGAGGTGACGGTGTGCGGTGTCTCTGACCGACAATTGCGATGACATGGCATGGAGCTAAGAATGTTCGATACGTGGTCGCTATATTTAGAAGCGGTGAAGAATTCTCTGGTGTTTCTAGACGTCATGTGGGAATTCGTTAATATGTTGACGCTAGATGGATAAAATGAATTCGTTCTACGGCAACGATGATCCTCGGTAGGGTCTAAGTTATGAACACAGCATAACTCCCAGAGGCGGAAAAACTCCGAAGTCCATATGAGAGTCGTGTATCACAAGGCTGACGTCAATTTGCTGCAGACTACTAGGTAAGAGAGCGACGGCTTCCAAAACTACTTAGGATTTGTCAGTAATCGCATGGAATAGTACTACCTACCTCCCCGTAATTACATTCAGACATCAAACACTAACATTAACAGACATCCGTATAAGTCATTAGCGATTCGCACTTCATATTACTAAGTAGCTATTATGCTAACTTAGCCCAGAGGACTGGACGGGTATCACCCCCTCATTGCCTCCAGAGCGCAATTACATGCGCCGCACCAGACAAGGCGCAGACTCCTGAGATCAGAAGTGGCAGCAGTAGGAACTAATGTACAGGATTGGCAGTAGGATGATCAAGTGAATGACTCCGCATGCCCACACACAAGAGTAACAGGAAGTTGGGAATCCTGCCAGAGACCACGAGCCTAGACGCCAGTTACCGGTCCCAATACCTAGTACCCTGGATATATACGTCTACTCGAACCCGGCCCCGTAGCACAACCCCACCATATCTGCAGTCAATCTGGTCTCTTTAAAAAAAAAAAAAACGTCTGCGACGGACGCGTAACTCTGCCCCTTAAGAATCCCTTCCGTTTCATTCCGTCCATAGTGTATCTAATCATCGTAGTTGTTCTTTGCCGAGGTCCGTAGACCATACGGTATAATCGGACAAGTGATGCGGATTGGTGATGTCGAAAGGTGGTGGTGTTGATGTAGAATATTAAAAGAAAAAATTGTAGTGACAAGCGTTTCGGATCATAGGAGACCGCGATCGTGTCGGTCATAGTGTCTCTCGTGTGACTTCGAGAAGACGTCGAACTCGTGAAATTTTGTGTAGTCAGACTCGTAAAGAAATGTAGCTCGTAAGGTAGCATCTCCCCCATAGGAGAGGCGTAGAAGATCTCAGATCGATGAGGGGAGCAGAAGCTTGGGCTTCAATATTGCTCAAAGGATGGGTAAGTCGCATCAATAATCTAAGAAAAAGAGAAAAGCAGAGTAAAACCCGAACTTCCTAACCGTACGCCATGCTTTTATAACAGAACGAGAAAAGAAAATCCACCGGCCATGGAGCAATCAGATGCCGGATCCAACATAGCCCAGGGCAATGCAACCAACCGGTTTACTATGCAAATGCCTGTCTAATGCTGAAATGAAAGAAGTTGGGTATAATCAACACATGGTCTGAGACCATAAAATCAAAGAACGAAATGGGGTATGATACGTGGCGGGAGATGGCGTAACTCAGATGCCGTACTCCCTTCGGTTCTCTAGGAACTGTCGGATTCATTAATAAGAGGCCATACGTCGAGGCGATCGGCTGTTTCCCAGAATGGGGGAGTTTCCGATCATCATTATAGGTGAGTCGTGCTCGTAACGTCTCATAGGAGCGGTAGGTGACGCGTCCACCATCGAGTCTCGATGACCAAAGGCGAACGTCTTGGCCCTGCCTAAGCCCTTGCGCTTCTGTTGCAACTTGCCCATTTCGCGCTCGCAGGTGTTAGCATGCTCTTCGGCACCCATGGCAACATAGGCTTGAGGGTAGCATCTATCACGATGCTCAATGAAAAATTCGCTGTATCCACCGTCGAGGATATACACCTCCGGATAAGTGAGACGCGGGTAAAATTCAGCGTTGACCATGCGATCGGACGCACGGACATGACGAGCCATCATGGGCGCACGACAAGCGGAATATTCGCAGTGGAAGATCAGAAGAGTCTTGCCGTTCATAGGATTCTCGAAGAGTTGTCGGGTAAGCAGCTCCTTGTCGTTGTAGTTCACAGCAGTTTCAATGTGGCCACCTTCATATTCGTACTCGAAACGGCAGTCAATGATCATCTTTTGAGTGTAGTACTCGTTGAATTTACCGTCCATAACATCCAGGAAAGTCGCCTTAGAAATTCGAGGAATGTTGTCGTTCTCACCATCAGGAAAGAAATGAGGCAACATAGGATCTTGCGGCTCTTCTACATCCATAACCGCTTGTAAAGTGCTCTGGGGAAGAGTTTCTTCAGAGCTAGCCTTCAAGACATCTTCCGGGCTGTCAAACATGCTGAGAGAACGGCGATACGGCCGACGAGATCGAGCGAAAGGATTCGATAATCGACGAACGTGACTAGGAATCGGCGAACCATTGCGGAGATCCTGAGCCGCATTCGTACCCGTGAAACGGGGTTTCGACCGGGACATACCCACGGAGGGAGTTGGGCTGTTAGCCGTCTGCGGTCTTCGGTCTCGATCCTGAAGTGGAGAGTCCTGAAAACAATCGCCGGGGGACATTTCCGAAGACGTGGATGCGCCGAAACGTGTCTCAGAACCGAAGCGGAAGGACGAAACTTGGTTCTCCGGGTGCAGACGAGTAGTAAGAAGAGTGCCAGTAGTGTGAACCTTGGTTCGCGTCAAAGACGGCCGACGAATGCCTGCTCGCTTACGGCTGAAATTATAGGTTAGCCATATTACTCTCTTCACAGTAATCAGGAAATCATCTCACTCAAACAAAACCTTCGACGGCTCCAGGCCTGCAGAAGGTTGGCGCGTCATGAGAGGCGAATCCATAATCATCATGTCATCTTCATCAGCGCTTTGAGGAGTGGGCGAAGCAATCTCGAATGAGCTGAAGAAAGGCTCCTTCTGAGGCATGGGAGACATGTCCATCTCCATAGAGTCGTCCATTGGTGCAGGAGAAGATGTGATAGGAGGCGGCGTCTTAATAACTTGAGCTATAGAAAAATCAGTCACCAATACTCGTTTCCTGCATCTGAGAGCTTCGTAAGCGTACCACGTTTCTCAATAGCTTCCATCATCTTGGAAGTAAAGAGAGCACGACGAGGCGTGGGAAAACGCGGACTATTCAGACAGGTTAATACATATTCGTCAATGGGGATTAAAACAGCTTAACACACCTATCCTCACTATCCAAGCGGAAATTCTGAGAGAGATCCGCTGCAAGACTGGCACCAGGAGAGGAACCCCGAACAGCACCAAAGTTAAAGTAGTCCGGTCTAGTTCTCTGTAGCTGCTCGCGAATGCCCACGTTACCTGACGCGAAGGGGTTTCGAGACGGTAGACAGTGAGAAGACTGCCCCCAGGCCGGAGCCGGGGCAGGACGCATAGCAGCTAAGGGAGAGGAAGAATCCATAGCGACTAAATGACGTAAATGACGAGAGGATACTAGCCCAATTCCTCGATATTTACTTGTCTATACAATCGACTGAGTATGTATTATACGATTGCTTGATTAAGGTCACCACTGAGTAGTATCCAGTGTTCGTGTGGTGTAAAAAGCTTCAAGGTTCTAGACCGTATTGCAACTATTTCTTCGAATTTCCTTATCGTTCAACTAAATGCAGCCCGCATAACACTGCTCAGTGGTCGTCCGGGTCTAGGAAAATAAAGTATCGTGGATGCAACTCGGGTCGAAGAGCTATTAAAGAACTCGTGTAATTCGTGTAATTAGTCGGATTATAGAATTCAATAAGTTGAAGTTTTAGTTACAACTGCAATCCCCATTATTTAGTTCTAAGCCCTTAGCAATATATTAAGACACGATGGCCCTTTGATCACCAAATGGAAGGCACATCTTCATGCTCCAAATTGGATTTCGGCGGGTGGTGGTGGTGTTGGTAATGTTGGTAGTGGTGGTGGATTGGGGTAATAGGGACCCGAAGCTATCGCGGGTCGCCTATAACCCCTCAAACTCTCTCGTACGTACCTCTTGCAATGAACAATAAAGTTCAGCTAGAATTACCTAAATAGGAAGGCAATGTTGGAGGGAAAGCTGTTGTATAGGTTGGGAGAGAAAGCTAAGGAAGCTAAGGTTAAAAACGTATTCCGCAATCCTATTGAACATTCGAAAACCAATTGTTCGTCGGGTCGCAGTTGAGAGTGGGTGGTGGTGGATGTGCTCTCGTTCCGACCGTTTGAATCGAAACGTCGGTACAGATCAAGGTGTTGGAATGATCCCAAAATCCAGCCAGTCACAGAAGGTTGGGTCGGATGCGGATGCGGATGGTGGGATGGTTGGCAAGGTAAGTACTACTCAGGTAACAAACCAGTGTGCACGAGAAAAAAAAAACCACTACAGGAAAACCGCGAAAA
Source organism: Rostrohypoxylon terebratum (assembly GCA_022497145.1). Lineage (NCBI taxonomy): Eukaryota > Fungi > Ascomycota > Sordariomycetes > Xylariales > Hypoxylaceae > Rostrohypoxylon > Rostrohypoxylon terebratum. The sequence continues at coordinate 14,290 of MU386038.1, forward strand.
TCGAACCCGGTAAACCGTAAACCGCAATTGAGCACCTTCGTTATGCCGGAACAGCGTCTATTTCCCCTAAATACAGACGTGTTGTTAATCTTGTCGGAGAAGCGGCACGTAGGTGTTGTGGGAGAGGGAATGTCGACTATGAGAGGCCGGCTGCGAGAAGGGAGGAGGTGAGGAGGTAAAGCACCCGGAAAGGTTGAAGGGGTCTTGATGCTTTTTGTTCTGTACTAAAATAAAAAGTTAGCAGAGCTAAAAAACTAAAAAGCTCTTCTTAGCTGACGGTTTTGCGGAAATCAAGCAGTCTGGCAAGTGTGGAGTATCCGAGTATCAGTTACAACGGTGGTTGCGAGGTAACACAGCCTGTGCTAGCATTAACACCCGATCTCGTCCAATCCAGTCACAGGAAAGGCCTACCATGAACCCACTAACAGGTTCGTCGCCAGGGCAATTCAGTGGGTGCTTGCCGTTGCCTGGGGTGCTGTGAAGCTGAAAATGGAAGCTACCATGTCGCTAGTGTACTTCCTCACTGTCTCAACCGCCAAGCCGCCAGGGGTCCCTGAAAGGATTGGTAGAATTCGTCGAATTCGTCGAATTGGTGGATTAGCGGGTCTGCGGGGCTCACAATATTGCGCTACTGCAGCTACCTAGATACTACTATGTATGTACCTACCTACCTACCTACCTAGCACCTACTATGTAGGTCCTAAGGTAGGTACATACTCCTTTCAGTGTTCATTCACTGTTTCTTGAGTTTTTCTTAGCGGGAAAATGCCCGTTAGTTACATCATAGCCCTGAAAAATTTTGGCGGTGAAAGCCTGAATTTGTTACTCGGGTGCCACAGCTCACGTTTGGACTTTGGTTAAATTTGTTCAAGCAACCCTACACCTTGACACCTTGACGCCTATGCACCTGTTATATTACATATTCCATCGGAACCCATACGCTGATCACGGAGAAAAACTTCACAAACTGTTCACAACGTATTCGCGAACAGGTCACGGACGAATTATTCCCAACGACTTACTGTGATGCGAAACGAAATCTCCATTGTACAGCGAACAACTATGACTATCTATTACATGATTACATGTGTACATTCGCCGTGTACAAAATTACAAGATCATCGTCCATGATCTATTACATACTCACAATACTTTCTACGAATTAATACAGAAATAGGTATTAGTTCACCTCCTAGCTAGCTAGCATTGGACTAGGTAAGCTACCTAGGTCCTATGTTACCTATCTAGGCCTTAGGCATGCTTTAATAATCAGGATCCAACAATACTAAGACGCCGAATCTAGGTTAAGTGAGACAGTTCTTCCGAATGGATCCCGTCGTCAAAGACATAATAGGTATTCACCCGAGCGACTAGAGGACCTGGAATTAAGTAATCATATTCACAACCCGTTCTGACAACTAAGGTCTGAGTAGTATTACTATATTCGAATAATGCCATGAGCTAAACGAGACTTTATACCGTCATAACCATTCTTTCAACGGCTATCTCATTAGCTCTCATAACTCTGCGTCTACCATTCAACCTACACACACAACTACACCTCTCAACCACCTTGTCATACATATCTTAACCTGCGGCATAAGGATCGACGAATCAGACTAGCATCTGTCAACTCTATCGCCAAGTTCTGTATTCGCAACTGTCATTCATGCGTTTCGCAGCTCGAATCCCGCCTTACAGCCGATTCCGCGATCATCTTGCATATACAGGTATACATGGATCGCATATACACATCATACATATCGCATAGCACAAGCTCTACACAAGCTCTAAAACGCCGAGGAACGTGTTCGTCATCCGTATTAGGAAATATCCTGGCTAGGACAGGCAAATCCATCGTACAGGATCCACCAACTCGTTGTCAATGTTTGGCTGTCAGCCCCGGTACGATAGCAAGGTTCCAAAGGCTGAGACGAGCTATTCGAGCGGAAGTTTCGAAAGTCTCGCAAACATGGCGTGGTAGTCAGCTTTTCACGGAATACCGGACTATGCACTCCTGTTCTTTTTCTGCTTGCTGCTTCGGTCGTCGAACCGCTTTGTCGAGACCAAGCTCCCGATGTCCCGCTCCGCCAGCCCCAGTAATTAGCTCTAACTACCTAGGTCCTAAGCTTCGGCCATTGCAATGGAAGCGATATTTGCCCGGGACAAGTCACTTAGTAAGGGGAACGAGCTGTCTTAACTCAAAATTAGATAATGATTACTTGCTCCATTTCCACGTGTATTGATGTTTTATTAATCCTCGAGGTTTCAGTCATTTTACGAAATTTCTCGATAGCTGCCGGGGCTAGTCGAGCTTCTTCTCAACAACGCGGCGAGATAACTTGTTTTTGCGCCGCCTGAACCCTGCTTCGGCGGTAACTTCCTACGTATTATACATCGCTACATCGTCTACGAGGCTGATTCTTCAAAAATTCTGCGACGACTTTGCCGGCAGTTAGACCCGAATCACCAAGGTTCTTGAATCGCGATTTAATCCACCGTAAACCTGCATAATTTGCTTCCCCGGATCCCATAAGTCGTACTATGTATGAAGAATCATCCCGTAAGAAACATGTCGACGCATGTTTCGGCGGGTACTGGCCTCGAATATATTATTTCGTCTAGGTATTACTTCCATGGGACGTGCATGCGTCGAGGCTGCAAATGCTTACCAGGGCTGATTGCGTTACCCGCCGGTTGCTACAGTGTGTGTTGTAGGATTTTCTAGTTGTAGCAATGTTTTTTTGCTTTGTTACCCATCCAATGGATCGTGTCCACCTTCATGTCCGTCGTTGCTGTGGTGCAGCAATAATAAGCACCACCCTAGTACATTATCAGCATGGATGGCCGTCGTTTTCAATTACCAAAACTGCCTGACTGCACAAAAACTTCATAATTTTGGGACCAGTTAAAGACTATTTGAATGAGAATATTACAGGAACTTATTCCCGATACCTTTTACGTGACAGGCTATCGGGATTTTTTGCATGTTGGGTCCTTGACTTCTTTTTTTATATCTAGTAATAATGACATCGGGCGGCTATCCTAGGCAGCCTAGGTTAGTTATAACACCTCCTTTCGGCACTGAAATGACACTCATTATCAATACCGAGATCATTGGTTGGCGTGTCCAGTGATGATTGGGCTTCTCAAGCGCATGCCCCATCAGTCATTTTATTTTACAGAGGATTGAAAATTTCACACCTCACCGACGCTTCGCAGACCCGTGCTCAATCGTACTGTACGCGCACATACTTGAGATGAGCTAAGCTTCTAGACCTTCATCTAGACCTTCGTTGACCTGACAGAACCTGTTTGGTCTGGCAGCCCCTTTTAATGGCCTTTAAACCTTGACATAAGAGCTTGAGCCTCATTCGGAGATATTTGTTTCGCATCTTCAATTTATTAATAAAACTTTAACTTACGAATATTCTAAAAATTGTCTTTTTACCACCTGATCTTCAAATAGCCAAGCAGCGAAGTTAGATCTAGATACTAGCTAAATAGCTGATCGACCTTACGAATCTTCACTTGTCATACGAAGAAGATAAAATGAATTGAGGCGCTGATTTTGTTATGTTAGGCCTAAAAAGCGCCTCATTCAGGGATAATTCACAATTGATTTTTCAACAAACTGACGACTCCCTTTGACGGCGTGTTAGACAACCTTGGAACAGCAATGGACAAAATTCGATAGTACTATGTAAGTGGACCATATTCAATCGCAGATGAGGAACACCGATATTTTAGCCTGTGGCAGTGGCAGACGTCATATTCACGTTGCTATGGATAAAGGTGGGATCTTCGCGTTCTCCTTGCTTACACGCGACAGACTATCGTCATAGTCTGCAAATGGTTTCGCACCACCGAAACCCCTCAATAGAATCCAGGAACATCAAACCCGACCGAAGACATACGCATGCTCCGGTACTATGTATAGTACATATATATAGTAGACCAGGTAAGGGACGTTACGGGCAGCACGAGAATACTTCTTTTCAGCCCTTTCGCTGCAGGACATTTTTAGGAATTCCAGAGATCTCGATTTGATGTTGATTGTTTACATTTTGAACGTAGTCGGGCTGCTATCACGCAGACCGCCTTTGGATGACCTGCATGATAGGGCGAGTCACAAGTCGTCTGAATGAGAAACCTGCAGGGCCATTGACCAATGAGGTGGCCGGAATGACATTTTCCCAACCTCGCGCTTATCGTCGCCGAATTCATGGCGCCAATCTGTGAGACCTTCAGCTGTCCCAAAAAGAAATCCGACTTCCGAACTCAGTAATCCCTGCGCGGAGTTCCCTAGATAAAAAAGACCGTACACGGTACCTGAGTAATTCGCTAGGTAGAATCTAGATAGATTCTGGATGCATTCATTCCAAGCCACTAGCGAGTCCCGAACGTAGGAGAGTAAGCGGCTATTTAGCAAGGACCAGCAGGTAACGCCATTATCCATTCGCTTGATACATCCGAACGGTACAATACAACTGTGATCAAATATTTGAGTGTGATTCTGAGATCGCACGGGCATTACGGATGTTTGATGTTTAACAAGGGGTCCGTAAGCGGGCGCCGAGTTGCGGAGTTGGGAAGAGTTGGGAAAGGTGGGCACTGGGCACAGCATGGGAAGTGAGGGGGAATTGTTTAAAAGGTACAAAAGTAAACAAGTAATCCCGCGCCTGAGCGCGTGTCACTGTAAACATTTATTCCCCTCGTCACGATATCACGAGAAGCGGCTAAACTATGTTTGGCTTAACGCTATTGGCCCATAAAAGAAAGAGGTAGGGGAGCTTGGGGAAGCTCGGATCCCCAGGGTTACATTTTCCAAATCCTTTTTTTTCTAGTCGTAGTGCTAGTACTAAAGTGTTAGCCCTGACCAGCTAGATGGGATCGTCAATTACGTTCTCCCTAACCAATGATGACCCGATCAAGGGTCGTCGATTGGCCGATGGGCTTTGTTGGCCTGTGAAAAAGGCAGCCACCTGATTGCTTTGTCAAACTGCTAGACTGCTAAACTGCTTACTACCACCGACGCTCTGAAACGAACCAGTCCATGCGAATTGGACCTGAGATCGTCGGAAAATCCTGATCAAGGAATCATCCCAAACGAAAACCACGCACGCACGCTCAATTCCTCTTTAGCCACAAGCAACCATCTGTATGTCTTATACTATGTAATGCGATAGCCTCCTTTTTCCGAACCCGGCAGCAACACCGCACGTCTGCGGCACCGGTGCGGCTTGGTTGATACATCCAAAGCCGGTCTCATCCAGAATACCGTCCAAGGACCATCGCGATCGACTAGAGAGGGGAAGATGTTACCTGGCTAGTTACGAAGCTAGACAGTTACTCGCAGATGCAACCACTGCTAATACGTATGCAGCTTCGATCAAGCAACCAGGAAACGTTAGCTCAGCCTGCCTGGTGCAATTGCTCTGAGCTGATTCGACTTCCCCTAGGACTTCATCGCCAATAGAATTCGTGATCTGCCATGCGGGATAGGATTCGGTCCACCTTACGAGAGCAAGCTAGTCGAGCTAGCGTTCGTCGTGAGGCACAGATGCTTGTTGGCGGGGTACAGCCCTGGTGGTGCGATTTACGATCTCTACAGCCACACCCATCCGAAGCTCGATGGCTTAGAGCTGTTAGCCAATATGAGTTTAATGTCTTCGGCTGCCTCATATTAGAAGCTTACTACGCGTAGATATTCCAATTCCAATTCAATTCAATTCAATTCCATACCCATCTAATCTCTCAGCAACGCGATGTTGTCTATTACGAAGACCAATGTCATGATCTATCATAATGCCAAATTTTCAATCTGCATACACGAACAATCAAGATTGTCTGAGGTCCACTAATTTTGCTACTCTGCTAAAGCTTCTAGGGTTCCAGTTATCTCAATTAACAATTGACCAATCAGATTAGTCGTCGTCACTATCAGAAAAGTGGAACTCAAGTTAATACCAACCTACAAAAGTCTAAACAACAAAAAGCGTCTTTGACAAAATCTAACATCCTATTGTTAAACATGGGACTGATTTTGCAACAAATTACGAGTGTACATACTACCATATAGTCTAAATGAGATTCATCTAATCCCCTTCTGTTGACACACCTACTGCGACGAACAATAGACTTCGTCTTTGAAGTCTCGTTGTAATTAGATCAGTTCCTTCACGATAACGGCAACTTCATTGACATGTTATGGGCAAATCGTCGCAACATAGAATTTCGAAGAGTTCACCATAGCACCTGGCTCTCTGGGATGAGGGGTTATTTCTGTCTAGGTGAGCGAGCATGTTCTTTCCAATTCATCATCCATGGCAAACTTGCCTTCAATTATTCCAGGTTTGAGTCGTTTATGACGTCCTCAAGGTAAAAACTTCTTATAATAGCCTCGTGCTCATTGCCAACAAGGAAAGAACTTATACTACCTGAGAATTTTATGTACACTGCTACATTGAAGTTACATTCGTATTTTAGAAGGGGCATGTGAAAAACAAGCAGGTATTATTTTGTTTCGAGATGATATCAAAAAGACCTACATGTATACCTACTTACGCCCTGTGCTGATTTACCTATTATGCTTGTGTGTGTAGATACATTATATATGCCTTTGCAGGTCGCTCTTACCGAACCTGGAGGCGGGTACATGTCTGTTGAGAGCGAATAATTGCTCGAATTAACGCCCGTATCACAAATAAACTCATACTACCATCACTTGACCTCCTAGGTGATCCCATAATTCCCTCCAGTTGAGATCGAACTCGAACTTGATACTATTATTGCACATAAATACCCACCTTGCTTCTAACTTCAATTCAATCTTCTCTTTTCCTCTTCATTACTCAACTTCCCATAGCATCAGCTTCATTGACCCTCTACTCTGAGGTTTCCTGGTAAGTAAAAATTCCATTAGATCTCTTGAATACGCTCTACACATCAACTATTCCAATACCATGCTATTCTCTTCTTGGAGAGACATTTCTGCCTGGTTTGTCCTATGCCCTCTTACTTTGCAACTTCAACGTTTGATTGATCAATCATTCTGGCCTATGCATACCTACGGCTTCCCTACCTTATTCATCATGGCGGATCCAACCAACATCATGATTATTTCCCTTGGTAACCCTTCTCCTACGTCAAGTCTTCTCTGAAACCCTACTATTGCACATCTAGTGCCTTACCCGGCATCAACCATGATGACACTGACAAAGATTTTATACTACCTAGCCAGTACTTGTATGCGACTGCTGGCGGATCGCATGCACGCCCAAAACTGGTGTCTGGTCAAAACCCCAGCAGCAACAACAATACCCAGGTGAGTTTCTTGATTGGCTTTAAAAGGGTAGTTATGTAACTACAGCATTTTTGCGCAATACAGTGGACGAGCTACCTCAGTAGGTTCTCAAGGGCCGTCGAGACCAATAACTTGCTCACTTCTGAAACTGACCTAGTTCTCAATATGCCAGATTTAACATGGGTTCTCCAACCTAACTTCCAGTCGTTTTACACCGTATGCGGTGTCTGCCCTTGGTCCTTGCAACTCCTTTCCTACCGAGGAGACTTCCCCTGCCTATACCACGTCATTTTACCCGTAAGTAAGAGTGGCTACGGACATCTTCTAGGCTTAGATGAGTATCTAACCTTATATTTTTCCAAGTGACCGACGTCGTATAGAGAGATGAAAGGGGGCTGGTGCTCTGGCATCTAGCTACTCTTGCGGCCTCTCATGTAAGGCTCAACACTCCCCAAGAGGTGAAGGCCTCAAGCGGGTCGGGTTGCTGTTAAGTTCGACACAGACGCATGGATGAGGACGATTAGGGCAACTCTGTCACCCTCGAAGACCGAGATTTCGGTTCAACCGCCGACGCCTCACCAACCGAGCTTTCGATTTGCTTTTCTACAATTGGTAGCTTCACTCCAAATGGGGCGGGTGCGGGCATGGTGTGTTGGCCATGTGCGCCTCCAACTAAACGTGTTACATCCCAACTCTGTTGGTGATGTCCTTCGACTGTATGTTTTTCAATATATGACTAAGGGATACGCTGATCGTATGGCACGGTAGCTATCGCGTTTTCCCGTGCTCTGGATGACGAGATGACGTGTCAACGGAAAGGTCGCAATTAGCAACCTAGTCACGATCTACCATTCCTTATCCATATTCTGGAGTTGGTCGACTGGTTCTACGCCCACTGAACTTTTGGAGGATGGTGACTGGCGTCATGACACCTACTGTTTCTCAAAGTGACTGCTTAACCAGTCCTCTCGCTATCTCAATCTTACGGTTATTCACCCAAGAAATTATGGTTACGTTACTATAGATGAATATTCAGACTACCTTGATGGCGAGCAGAAAAATTGGCCCACGCAATCGCTCGCTCATAGAGTCAAAGACCTGGTTCGTAAAACTTTTGATCGAATTGAAGCCGGAATGTTGCTTACTGAACGCGTCATATCTAGGAATGCTAATGTTAAACCGAAGGTCGCTGACGGAGCTGCGAACACAACTGGCATCGAGAACTCAAGTCACGAGCCGGAGGAGAAGGATATCAATTGGCGGATTCACTATGATCAGTGCGGCGATAGCTTCAAGGCTTCGAGCAACTATAGATTGCTACCTGATCCTGAAGTATTGGAAGCTATTCGAATCTTGGGTGATGCGAAGCAAGGATTTGGCATAATGCCAGCACAACAACCACTGGAATGTCTCGATCGAGCCTTTACATGCTAGTTCGCCGACTGTATCCTCTACGACCAAGGGTACTAATCACTGCACTTCCCACTTGCGTGAATAGCTCCCAGGCAATTGTGACCACGGGAGTCGGAGATACACCGACTCTCCTTTGGGAAGACACACGGGCGTTTGAAAGTTCCTTGTAGCCAATTCGGGATTCTCTCCTATCGCACAGAAGTCTCCCTGTGCGGGGACTCCGAGGCCGTCGTACTGGGAAAGAACTTGCATTAGTTAACGAGCGCTCCCATGAACATGTAGCGGACTGCCGAATGAAACTATCGGCGATGAGAGCACTATCAAGATCTTATGTATCTGTGGGAGCTTTTAGGAAAGGGGCTCTGAGGATCATTTGGATCAACGAATGGACATAGGCGATCTGCTACACCAGGTGGAGATGCCTCCGATGGAGCTGGGGCATTTGGTAGACATGGCACGGGGAGTGAAAACGGATATCCCGCAATTGTTCCAGGTAACTACAAGGCCGGAGCTTCGTCTGCGGAAACGACTGACGCGGGTTATATCGGCGGGAACACGGCCAGTTGAGGGAATTTGTAGGTGAACACTGTGTTGCCTATGCCGGTTACGGATGATGAGGTGGATACGCCCATTATGAGGACGATGATCGTGAACACCTAGTACGTACTTAGATACCGCCTTAGTAGACGACGAAACCTATTTAGTGTGTATAGTGGCCGAAGCCGACGGCTAACCAGTTGACCATAATACGTAAGCATATATAATTGAAAAATTATATTTCCTTGTGTTGTGGCAACGACGCCCTGATTGACCGAAATTCGTTGATGCTTTAAATCGATCGGGATCAGGCATTGGCGGGCACCTACATTTTGTAGCTTCTAATGTCGTCGAAATGAGGCCCGTGCACCCGCACCGTTCCGTCTGCCCCACGTCGCGTCTCGGGTTTCTCTAATGGGCCTAGTTGGGTAAGCTAAAATCTTAACCGCTTACTGGAAGTGGATTAAGGTGGCAGAATTTAGTTTCTTCAAGATTTCTTTTTTTTTTTTGACTGTGGTACGTACAATCAAGCATATTTTTTTCATGTGATCACCCGCGCGATAGCAATAATTGATTGGTGATTCGAGAAGTTTTCTCGCCAATTGTTCGACGTTCGTTTCTGAAAACATTTTCGATTCCTTCGTGATGGGTAAACGAAAGCGCGGTGCTAGCAAGGCTGGCGCAAACGGTAGCCAGCCGACGCAGAAGCGCGCAAAGATCGATCAATCTGGTGTTGAAGCGCCAACGCTCGATCTCGAAAAAACACCCTTTACCGAGACTCTAAATGGGGAGGCTCGAAGGCGGGAAGCGAAGGTTTACGAGTTGCTTGGAAGTGCTGATAGCGATGAGCGGATTGCTGCTGCCGATGCTCTCATTACCGGACTTTTGGTCTCCTCAGAGGCAGCTCTTGAGAGACATCTGGATAATCGCCTGTTCCGCGGTTTGGCCAGTTCGCGGAATGCCTCGCGAGTAGGCTTTAGTCTCGTCATAGCTGAGATACTGAACCAGCTATTTGGATCTAAGGACCTAGCCAAGTCGAAATACCCTAGCTTGACGTTTGACAAGGTCTTGAATATTTTGGTAGAGAAGACCACGCCCAGCGGCCACATTCCCGGACAGGAAGAGAGGGATTGCTATTTTGGTCGCCTGTTCGGTCTGCAATGTTTCGTGGAATCCAAGATTCTCTTTGACGAGGAGTCAAGGTGGCCGAAAGTCCTTGAATTGTTGTTAGGAATGGCCGATAAGAAAGTTTGGATACGGTCGCACTCTGCGTGGGTTATTGTCGAGTCGCTACCACAGATGGGGCAAGACAGAGCGGAGAAAACGCTTCAACAGCTGGCCGACATTGGGCTTGGCAAGACTGCAGAGGGTATCGGTATTTGGATGAGGGCGCGAACCTGCTATCCCGACTTGAAGACTCCCGCAAAACCTTGGCATGACCCTATGAATCCTGGCGTTCTATCGGAGGTTGCTCGGGTGCTGAGAGATAACGTGGCGCAAGATAACGGAGAGGATACAGCGGTCACGAAAGCCAAGCAAGGGGGCTGGACAGCTCAATTGCACTTCGTCTGGGATCTCATACTTGCGACATTCGTCGGACAACAAGCTAATGGAAAAGGGACCAAAGACCAATTGAAGCTTTTCTGGACGACTGTGGTTGATGGTAAGTTTCATCAGAATCATAACGTTAATACTCTAATTGATTTTTTTCTTAGATGGGCTCTTCTCCAAGAACGCCTCTGACGCACAGAAGTTCCGCGGTTTCGTCATATTTCAGAAATTTCTGCAGGGATTTTCAACGGACAACCCCAGCTTGGCTAGAGAATTATTTACTCGAAATCTGATGAAGTGTTTGATGAATCAAGCTGCTAAAGAGGACCGATATCTTCACAGAGCTGCACTGAAAAGCCTTCAAGCGACGGAGAAGGCTGTGCAAGCCTCTCCTGAACTTTTATTACCAGTCCTCAGGGAGATCCTTGGAAAACATGGGGCCTACGACTTTGACCAACGAACCAACACGAAGACGGTTGAGAGCTTGCTCCAATGGGTTACCCCCAATGATGCGAAGAACGTTCTTAAGCTCCTCCGAGATCCTATCGTCATCGTGAAAGAGTAAGAACTTCGACCCCTATTGGATTCAATTCGTCTATTAACATGCCTCAGCAACGAATCCTCTGAAGCTGAGAAATTCAGACAAGTATACACTGGCTATGTGTCGAAGCTAGCAACGCAGGCGAAGCCGGTCTCTGAAACGCCTAATCATGGTGATGGTATCATCAACATTGCCGAGCTTGGCGTGAAAGAGTTAGCAGCATGCGCCTATTCGATACAGCCACAGTTTAAACCTGATCTCTCGGAGAAGTCAAGGGAGACTTTCCGCAGATTACTTGCATCTACCATTGGAAAGGTTATGAAGCGACGAGACGACGCCGAGTACTTATGTAACGCAGTAATTTCGGTGGAGCCCACAGCAGTGACCATGAGCGAAGAAATCAAAGCCGAGCAAGATAGCGCACTGAAGACCATGCGAAAATTGCTAAAGGCTGGTAAAAAATCAGACGAGAAAAAGGCGGGGGCATCTGCTGGTCTCGCTCTATTGTATGCTATTACTATTCTACAACTATATGACGGGGCACCAGATGCTGTTAACATCCTACAAGATCTGGAACGCTGTTCGGAGAAGATGAAGAGTAAGGAAGGCGGAAGCTCGGAGCTTCTGGTGGAAATATTATTATCGTTGGTCTCTCGACAATCACCTATGATGCGACAAATTAGCGAACAGGTCTTTGAGGCATTTACGTCGCAAATATCGCCCGAGGCCCTGGAGCTGCTCACAGAGCCACTTGCCGCAGAGGAAAACGAAAAGGGGTATCAGGCACTGTTCGAAAATCTTGAGGATGAGGATATAGAGATGGATGATGTTGAGAACGGCGAGGATTCGGGTTCCGGAGACGAAGTTGAGGACGTGGAGGAAGACGATATCTCGGAAATCGGCTCCGATGTCGAATTTACGACCCTGAACGGCGCCGAAGCGGCGGATGACGAAGAGGATGAAGACGGAGATAGCGATTCGGAAAATGGAGATGATGAGCAAGCTGAGGCCGATGCCAAAGAGCTCGCAGATCTCGACGACGCTCTCGCGAAAGTGCTGAGGAGCCACCGCTTGGACAAAGACAGAGAGGCGGAATCCTCGGATAACGATTCGGATATGACGGACTCGGAAATGATAGCCCTAGACGAGAAACTCGTCGAGGTCTTCAAGCAACGAGCTAAGAAGACTGGGAAGAAAAAGGAGAAAAAGGACGCCAAGGAATCGGTCGTCATGTTCAAGCACCGGGTCCTCGATCTCGTCACCCTGTACCTTAAACACGAGGCCCTCAACCCCCTAGCCTTCACCCTCCTCCTCCCTCTTCTTGAACTCGTGCGCACCACAGCCACGAAGCCCCTTGCCAACAAAGCAAGCGCGGCGATCGAAAATTTCGCTAAGGTATTCAAGAAAGGGCGTTCTTCCACTTCCCCATTCCTAGAGGACAAACATGTTCTTGATGTCGAAAGCCGGCTTTCGCTGCTGCGGGAGATACACAGCCAAGCCGCTAGAGACGCATCGCATGCGTACGGCAGGGCGGTGTCACAGGCTAGTTTGTTGACCGCATCGAGTTTGGTCGTGGATAAGGAGAACGTGGAGCGTGTCAACGAGGCGTATTCGAAGACATTTTCGAGATGCCAGAGAGGCGAGGCGAAGATCCCTGGGTTCTTCTTCTCGGATTGGGTCAATTGGGGGATGGGGCATGCTGCAAATGCAAGTACTGTCACCCGCGGAGATGGTGGTGTTGAAGGGTGGACACAAGGGACATCGTGACGATATTGCGAGGGCGCCCGATTTAGGGTGGACCTGAGTTAGTCTGACCAAATCAAGAGATAGCTAATATGTATCGAGTATTCGATGGTTTGCATAGACGCCTTTGCCGGCCCCTTTCCATGAGAATCATGATCGCTGTACTCCTCTCATAAGCACACTATCTGTGCATAGTCTCCGTGTTGCACTGAGACATGAGAAATTTAGGGGGCTGAAAATGCTATGTTTTCGTGTCTTGTGGAGATATATGCATAAGGTAAGAAACTAGATAGACAAGGCCCTGTAAGGGTCTGTCAGTAAACAGAATCATGAAGCTTGACTCATTCTTACCTCGTTGTGTGTTACCTCGTTATGTGGTACCCACTTAGGTTAGGCGTTTAATAACCTCATACAAGATGCGAAGGCAATTTTTTGCGAAGAGGCTCTGTTGTTACAGTATGAGCAGCACAGTTGCCAACGTGGCTATTAAGATTTTCGGCGCCTATTGCGCTGTGTGTGCTACGACAGTCTGGATACGCACCACTGTTCAGCCTTTGCCTTCCATGCCGCGGTGTTGATCTCCGCCTAGATGTGTCTAATCTTGCATACAACCCATACCTAGATAGCCGCTACTGAGGTCTGGCTTACAGGTTAACGCCTTGCTCTTCTGTCATAATCTGGTAGCGAAACCGGAGTGACGCCCTCTTCGTCAGGCATAGGACGGTCTAGACACAGGCACTGTATCTAGTTAATGGAGAACAAAATAGGGCCGGTTCCCTTTGGCTCATAGATGATTCGATCCCACAATAATGTAGGCAGGAAAGTTCCACGAGGACTCGTATATTGGAATACGTCAGGGGTCAAGACTTTCCATAATGTATACTCCAGGACATAATCCACCATGGGCCATGTGATCCATATTTTATGCAAGTACTGATTCATTAAATTGCCGGTGTATTCGCAATGCTTTTTTTTTCAGAGTAGTGCTCGATTCCTCATCTTGAGCCTCATCCATGTCCATGTAGCAAGTACCTCTAATGAAGGACCCCCGGAGTTACTGGTTATCATCGTGGCTACCCCGCGGGATATCTCCTGCCGCACGCCTCATCTTACCCTTGCCAAGTCTGCCCTAAGTCTCCCCCACCCCTATATTGCGCGTTGAATAGGGCCAATAGTGTTGTAGAAACCAAACAATAACAAATATATCGTGTCAATCTCGTGTCAACGATAGTGGGTACCTAGTTCCTGAAGTGTCCGGTCGTCAGGTGTGAACTCCCTGCACAGGTGAATACCTAGGTACCCAATATCGAAGTACGAACTTCCACGTCTTTGGCAATCTAATCAATGATATGAATAGTACCTATGAATAAAGCCACACACTTATTAACTTTTATCGTATGATCTGAATTATACGATGAGTTCTCAAGTAAATCTGTATACCTGGCTGTTATACATTAGCTAGGTAGTTGTAGCGGTGGGAGTAGCGTATACCTACATACATGATAGGTACCTCTCTATCCCTGATTGTGTACCTGGTATATATGACTTTCAGCTACCTAGGTGATATTCTAGGGTTTCTTTTAGCGCCTTGCATCGCCATCTCATAAGCTTGCCTTACTAGGTAGGTAGGTACCTAGGTAGGTATGTAGGTAGTGAGATAGGTAGTATTTACGAAGGCCAAAAGATCGTCTAGATTGCAAAAGCCTACATTACATGATACATGGATGGTTATCCTTTTGAGATTCCCATTAATCCCGGCGTAAGTACAGTGGCGGGTCTACTAGGTATTGGTGGCTTACGATGTCCGTTTGAACCTTCAAACGGCTAGCGCCGTTTACTGAACTAGGTGGGTACCTACCTAGTAGGTAAGTAACCTCCAGGGCTGAAATCTAGGGACTTAGTCCGGACGCAAGTATCCCTGATCAGAATTACCTTGCGTCTGTTTACGGCCTGTGGCGCCTGTGCTAGGTGCCTGGGTACCTACCTGTTAGGTACTAAGTGATCAATTAAGCAATACTACCTATTCGGTATACTAGTGCCGATGGAGGGCAGAACGCGGTCCTCTCTAAGGTAGATGCGGCACCTGAGATCGTGAACCATGATCCTAGATAGCGCCGTGGCCAACCCCCCGGGATCATCACAGTCAAAGGGCCTTATTTTAACTACCTGAGATTACGTTTACCTTCCTTCCGCTATCCTTTCAATTGACCACCGATAAATGAGATGATCTAGCAAGATCTAAGATAACGCAATCACTACCACGTATTTGCTGACATACTGAAAATCTCTAGCTAGGTACTTATGCGAGCCAATTAGCTCTGACCAGTACCTAGTATTGAACCAATTGCTACATGCTTTGCCTGGGATATGACTATTAGCGCTGAGTAGATCGAAGGGTATCTAAACGATACACTCTGTTAACACCGGGACATCATCTCTAGGTACCATCCTTTTGAAACCTTTAATCAGTTTGGTGATCATGATGATGATATTGTTTACGTCTGAAGGACGTGATACTATTCTAAGTATAATGAAAGATTTCTACCACTCCCGCTCTCCACGCATTACTCTAGCCAGTTGGCGTCGGCGCTGGCTAGCCGATCTGTATCAGGGAAAAACCCATTCTCCGGGCCCAGTGAGCCCCAAAGCGGGATGAAAAACCTGAGATCGGACCGTTGGTTAGTATCCCACAGCAAGATTCGAACCTACTTTACATCATACCTAAGCAATATTGTATCTCCATCCCACTCAGCCAGGCTAACTCAAACCAAAGTAGATATTCCGCATCTGAAAACATTCCCAGCCCTTCTTGGTCTCCAACATCTAGATAAATAGTTGCTAACTAATACCTATTCCCCTGAGCCGAATGGTGATAGTTAGTTGCATAATAGCTGTTCTTACCCCATGGGTTCTGAAAGCCATGCTGAGAATTTACTTCCCAGGTATCCGGGCACTGTGAATCCACCGTGGAATAACCCCCGTGGTTGCCTTCCGACTGAGGCAACGCAAGCCGGTCGGAATTATCGGCACTAACTGCATCATCCGGGTTCGTTGCAAGCATGTCTTGGGGGATTGTCGAGCTGGTCGGCAGATCATCAATGTTGTCGTTCATAGTATTATAAAGAGCTGGTGTCATAGAATACGTGGCTGGCTGGGGTAGAGGCGATCTGTAAGATGGATGAGGTGCAGCCTGCTGCGCAACGGTCTCATAGCCCCCCCCCCTGAAATTTAGAGGAGTCGAGAGGGGCAAGGCCGGCATGGTTCGGTGTGGACGGAGCAACAATAGCAAGACCGCCATTCACATTGGGGTCTTCGTTCTGAATATGATGGAAGGGACCCAAGTCTCCAGGGCTCCAGTTTGTTGGATGAGGGGCCGGGTCGACATTTTGTGGCCACTCACCCATAAAGAGACTTGGCGTTTCGAACAAGTCCTTGTGCTTGTGGTTCATATGATTGATCAGATGTCCTAATTTGTTGAACCACTGGCAGTGGAAAGGGCACTTCAGCAACCGAGGTTCCAGAGTCATCCATACAGCATATCGTGGCCCCGAAGGGACTGACGGATGAGCCGGCGGCATGATAGTGTTGAAAACTTTGAGTATTTCCTTGAGTATATCGAGTTGTAAGAAAGAAGGAAAGTTGGCCGGTAATCAAGATTTCGTGTAGCAACGATGAATAGAGTGCTCAGAGGCTTAGCAGTCATTCTATACTAAATCCAGCTGGTGTGGATTTGTTGTGGCTCGGCATTGCTTATTATATCCCGAATTGCCCAGCTGGAGTGCCAACTTTGTCACCATAGTGAAGAGTCCATGGTGTTGAGGCTCAATGAGGGACTCCAGATGTCGGTACTTAACTCCCAAATTTCAAACATTGAAACATCGAAACTTTGGAACTTCAGAACTTCTAACTTCTGAGTTCCGAACTTCCAGACTTCGAAGTTCTAGTAGTATTGACACTAAGCTCGAAGCGTGAAGGATTTACACGCGCTCGTTCGCCATCATCAACCATGGTTCGGGTTCCTGCTCTAGTGTCATTTATGTGTCGGAGAAGTAAAACTTGGTAATAGAAGCACTATCAAAATAGCGCTAAGTATCATACCTTATACATTATGTTTCATCATTTTCGAAGATAGGTCAACACATTAAGTTTTGTGGTAATCATTGATACGATTCTATTCTTGAAATCATGCTAGCCCCCTATTTAACTGTCCACATAGATAGGTAGGCAGGTTAGTGTATCGTACCTATAGCTACCTATTTACTAATTTCGGAAGGTGAGATTGGGTTGAGATAGCTGGGATTGGGTAGCATTCAGTAATCAGCTTAAGTACAAAATAACACAAGGATTAATAATAAATTTGCGCGATTATGTATCATCGGTATATCTATCACCATATCCAATATGATATGGACTTATTCAGATATGTATCTGACTTCGAAGGTTCTCATGGATCGATAAACGTTTTCCATGGCTGCCCATGAGGTAGAAATTTGCTTATATAAGTAGGCAAGCATGTGGTTGCTTCTCACGACTCTCAAACACTGAACGGATTTCTGGAGCTCTCAACGTAAAGGTAGCCATTCTAAGGTACCTATTATTCTTTTACATCTACAAAGATCGATGTCACATGTATAAGGTTGGAACATCACTTTTAGCTATAACATTGCCTTCTTGTTTAGGAAATTACCTACGTAATACATATTCAGCCACGTCAGGAGGGGGGGCGAAATCTAAGGCTGGGATGTACAGTTTTGAAGGCATGTTCACGTCACGAGACAAACGGAGGTATGGCATAAGGAGGGCCCTGCGGGCCCGCTGCTAATCTTGAAGGAAGGGAAATGTAATATAAGAGGGGCTTCGCCCCTTCACTTTAGAAAGGACAGCGCTAGTACACTACTCATACCTACGGTACGCTAGAAGCAGCTAACTTACGCTGCTACTCTGCACTCACTCTACGCTTGACATCCCGGGGCCTTTCACTGACAGTTCTTTAGTACCTATCCGAGTTCTCGAAATCTGCTCACAAATTATCATTCATACACATGATAAGGCGGTGATTACAAGCCACGGCAAGACTACCAGCTATTTAGGTGGGCTTACATTGATAAAATAACGAGAGACTCTTATTGAAGATTACTTAGTCGTTAACGAAGAATTTCCACTTCTCAAACCCTTGAACCCAGCCAACCGCCCAACCACAAATGCAGGACCTGCCGTAGAGTAGCTGTTTTAGGCAGATAACTCTATCATAACAAATGAAACCATTGACCGGTGCAGACTCTAACGTTTGAAACTGCGGAAAATGCCGAAGAAGCCCTATGCGGTCTCTATAGTTAGAATGGGAATGATATTGTATGTACACGGATAGTACACCTACTATGAGGTTTCTATATCTGATGAAGAACAAGACGAACAAGGATAAGAAAACCTTGGTTTTGCAAGTACTATAATAATAGCGGAAGCAATGGTGGCAGATGCTGATATAACTGAAGAGATAATAGACGCAAGTCCGTCGGAAAGTTCAGATTCCATCATGATTGTCGTTAGTGATCTATAAAGCCAATAGGATAGGTATGGTAAGGTGTATGATGTTTGTGGTATGCACAAGTAGGTTGGTAGGTAGCTTGGCATGTAATCAAAGGTGGATGCCCGATGTGTGATTTAACACGCATTGACATTATATATATAAGATATAACTTCGGTGAAGTCTAAAAATCATCAAGCCCTAGTCCACACGCATCCGGGCATGCACAGCATCAGAGAAACTTTGAACTTCGAAGTTCCAGAGTTCTAACATAACCGCGCCAATTGGCGTGTCGTTTCATACCCACTTAAGTAACACCCATTCTCTTCAGTTAGTAGCTACCCAGGTATCGATGTATAGTGCAACGGCATCGCCAACAACCCTTTATAATCCTAAATAGCCTTTCATATATAACGGAGGTCTTGAGAAAGGACAAAATTTTGCAAAGATAGGATATCTAATGAGTATAGGTACTAACGGTGTACTTTATGCTGTATATTTCCTTCTCCAATACTAGCGCTGCAAGGTTGAGTGACAACGAACAGCCACTCCTGTTCACTTTTTGAGAGCGAGGTTCGGAGAGCATCTGCATCATTAAGGGGTATGCGGGCTACACAACACAGCGGCTCGAACACGATCGCATATGATGCTGAGTGCGAGCCATAATAGAAACCTGATAGGTCTATGCGGGAAATTAAGTAGCAAGGTTCTTAGCATTTCCGCGCATCCTTTAAATCTTTTTATAAGGTTGGGAATTAAGTAGCGTATTTACCGATCCTTGAGTGGTTTCTGAGGTACACTATTTAGTATCTCCATCATTGGTTATTGCATCAGTCATGAAAACTAGATAGGTTCTCGAGATACCTCTTGTGGTATGCTGAGTGATCGGTCCGTTGACAGAGCCTCATTTGACACGGAGGACAGCGGTTATGGGGTAGTGGCAATGTTATCGAATATTTTATTAGCATTTGGGCGTGTGACATGGCTCGGACCGCCATGCTCTGATTTCCCGAAGCTATTGTCATGCGGCGATAGAAGCTTTGCATTTCTGATTAGGTAGGTACTATAGAAAGAGTGGACTAACTAGACAAATGAAAGATCCCAAAAATGTGATATTGGATCATGTATGGGACTTATAGTCTACCTATCTGACCTAGGCACCTTAGCGAGAGCTGGACCCTGGAGTCGCATTCATGTGTCCCGCATGGCAGTGCATTAGCGTACGACTACGCGAGGCAAGTAGGTTCAAATCCTGCTGTGGGATAATTAGCGTTTCGATCTCAGGTTTTTCAACCCGTTCGAGGGCCCATTGAGCGTTAGAAAGGGTGGTTCTAAGACGTTAAAAGAAGGTGGGCTTAGAGAAAGGGTTTGCCCTTAATAAAGATTGGTCAACCGAGGTTGTAGACGCACCTGGCTAGAATAATGCGTAAAAAGCAGGAGTAATGGAAATTTTCTTATATCAGGCGAAATTCTACCTAGCTCTGTTCCTACCTACTTCAAACGTCCCGATGCGCCGATGTGTTTACAGTTCTTCTTAGAATAGTATCACGTCCTTCGTAGGCAATCTCATCTTCATCATCTAAAAAAAATGTGCACGTCTTGTTGAAATAGACGCAGGTTATGAGTATCATTGATGTATATTAGAAGGTTGAGTTACTAGGACTACTGTAGTGGTCTGTGATAGTACATTATATACCCTAAGGTACAGGGCGTAAACTCCCAGCCACCTTATATTCCAGCACGTCTGACCAATACAATGTCTTTAGTAATCAGTTGGTTACGTCGCATTACCGTGAGATTCCATAAAAAACGGAATGAAGAAATGAATGTCTCTGGTTCTGATCAACTGTAGTTCATGCGTAGGTAGTGACCTAGGTAGTTTGACAATTGCATAAATGCAACCCCCCCTGAGTTTCCGTTACTGTGCTGGCAATGAAGGTACCTAGGTAGTTATGTAAACACCTGAGTACTATATTAACAACGCTAGACTCATCCCGGCGTGCCCAAGGTTGTGCACAAGATGGTAAATAAAAGATTCCATTGCCTGTCTATAATTGGCTGAACTCTGATGGCAGTACGAGAGCTCCGTCCGCGACGTTTGCAGGCATCGTGTTCAAGGTAGAGATCGCCAGATTATTGGGAGGGAAACCCACGCTGGTTTCTTTTAACGTAGTAGCCTGGAGGCGATGGCTGTTAAGGTTCGGGCCATTGTCGAGAGCGTGAACAAGGGTACGGCAAAGCCGTGTAGATGAGAGCACAAGCAATCAGCTGGTATGGTTGTATAAAATATAAGATTGATTATTAAAAGAGTGAGTGTAGCTAAGGATGTGAGATATCACGATATATATAGTGCCCTGGCTAGCGCTGAAGGCGCTGAAGGCGCTAGCCATGCCTGGAGCTCTTGAAACCCTAACAATGGCCATGCTGCGGATCAGTAGCAGCTTGTTGGGGCAGTGGCTGAGAAGTTGTTCCAAACTCGTTTCTTCCTTTGGTATAAGTGCGTTTATGTGAGCGTACGAGTATCTGCTAAAGTGACCGAGACTTATCGGGGCCGAGCTGTCTCTAAGCTGTAGCTGGATGGAAACCGGGTTGTTAAGGATGAGATTTATTATATTCGTATGTGATAAAAGCTGTGTAAAACTTAAATATAATAGTAATTTAATAATAATTTTTAAAGGTATTAAAATCTTTAATATTTTTTTTAAAAAAATAAAAATTTTATTAATTTATTTATATTTAAAATTATAAGTAAAATTTAATATATATTTAAATATAATGGATGGTATTGTTACGAACCTATACCTAAGTACTTTAGGTATACGGGGTGATTCGTGGGTTTCCTTGTTTGTTAGCAGTACTCGTAGAGATCAGATCAAAGG
>MU386039.1:0-35536 GCA_022497145.1 Rostrohypoxylon terebratum
TAATCTAAAATTTGGTGGTGTAGGAAACAAAAATCTAACGTAGGTTGTAGCGGTGAGAGTGTTGCAAAAGGGGGTCCGTTGCAAAAGTGGGTCATAGCGGTTAAATATTTATATAATAACTTTATAAAAAAATAAAACTTTTAATAAAAATAAATTAAAATAAAATAAAATTTTAATTTTTAAACTTTAAAACGTTATTTATTTTTATAATATATATATACATAAAAAAAATATTCCGATATCTCGAATGGTATAAGTACATATACCACTACTAAGTATATACTGTATTATTAAACCGTGCGAGTATATACTAAAGTCTACCTAGTAAGGTAGCATGTGAAATCTTACATAATCCTATACATAGTGTTAGCATCAATAAATCTAGTGCACTCAAATCATTTGTCATTCATCATTTACCATTCGTTTTCATCCTCGTAACTTCAATCTTCGTCCAGCACATCCTTACCAGGGCTTCAACCTACAAGTAGAAGAAGGTGATATGAGGTTGTTCTCAAATTCTACAATCACATTATCGACATATTTCCTTCGAAGGCTTCCACCCAGCATCGCCGCACGTCATAAAGCAGCTCCAAGCCAACCTCGGTATCTCGGCACGATGGCTGAATCACAAGATGATATCACCAAAGAATTACAGAAATACACAACGTGAGGACCAAGAGACCCTATCCGCAAAATGCAGCTTATGCCTATTGTTTCAGTTGCGACGTATCAGACGCTCTATGCAAGTTGAAGTACCGCAATGGAGGTTTTTTGTCTGGCTTGACCATGTGGTCTCCTCAGCGACAGGACGGTCCTACCAAAATTGTTGGACCCGCTTACACTGTCAAATATGTGCCCCTAGACGACCCGGCTCCCAAGCATCCGAACCATTACGTATGTACGCTGTGAGCTCGTGGTTGCGTGGGACGATACTATCTAACTATTGCTAAAGATAGATGCTGTGCCAAGGGGTGCCGTAATCTTCGTCTCCTGTCCTCGCAGAACCCCGAATGCCGTCTATGGTGGGCTTATGTCTACCCGTGCGCTATTTAGCGGTGCTGTCGGTTCCGTCATAGACGGTCGCTTTAGAGACCTGCAAGAACAGCGCGAGTTAAAGTATCCGGTAAACTATTCTCTACCCATGTATTCCTAGTTTTCATTTCTGGTGTGTTGCATTGAGTAGTCTCTGATGGAAGAGCGGAACTAGATCTTTGCTCGAGACGTTGGCACAGCACCTCCAGCGGAACTGCTCAAAGTAGCCGCCGTCAATGTGCCTGTAAAGCTTCAGACAGACGAACAGGATATGGAGATCCGGCCAGGTGATTACCTGATCGCCGATTTGAATGGTGTTGTGGTGCTACCTTTCGAGCTGATTGGGCAAGCCCTACCGTTGATGCAGAAGCAGGTCGAGGCTGATGATAAAATGGCCGTCGAAATAAAAAAGGGTATGAGTTTCACGGAGGCCAGCAAGAAATTCAGGCAATAAACAATAGCGCGTCGACTCAAATTTGGTCGTAGTAGTATTGAATGATAGCTTCAACATCCATCGCAGAAATACATCAACTATAGTCTAAACTCGACATCAAAATAATGACAATGTTGTTGATTGCTCAGGATGAACCCGGCAACGGGGTATTATAAGAAGTTGTCACTAAGACGCTCTTCTTAGCCTCGATAAGTGTCGATGAGATTGGCAATTCATCCCTCATCCAGACTTATCGAGTTGCCTGGTGACGGCCATCATCTTCTCGATCAATTCGAGAATCCTGAATGGTTTAACTAGTACATCATCACACCCTGCAGCTTTTGCTTCCAGAATCTGCTCCATTCGTGCATTAGCACTCACGGCGATAATCGGGATTCGCGGACCTTTAAGGAGACCTGTCCTTTCTAATTCTCTAATTTTACGAGTGCAGGTCAAGCCATCCTGTACAGGCATCTCAATGTCCATGAGAACTAGGCTGAGAGGGAATTGTCCATCGCCGCGATTTGTATGGTGGAGTTTTTCTAGCGCCTCAACCCCGTGGTTAGCTACTTCAACGGCGCAACCGCTGGTAAGCAAGTCACGTCGTGTAATCTGCTGGTTTATGAGATTATCCTCGACCAGGAGCACACCTTCAATCTGCGGCCCGAGCAGTTTCTTAGTCGGTTTTGTGGTGAAAGGACCCTTGTTAGACCTATCCGCGGTACTACATGGACTTCTCAGAATGTGGCCGACGGCCTCTGCAGCTGCTCGAGCATCCTGTAATGCTTCTTCGCTTGGCACCTGTGCCTCGATGTAGAACGCGAAACAAGAGCCTTGGCCTGGACTAGACGCGACCCCAATAGCTCCCCGTTGGATCTCTGTGAGCCTACGGCTGATAAATAGACCAAGCCCCGAGCCTCCATATTTGACATGAGTCTTTGAATTGGCTTGGACGAAACGCTGGAACAACGAGGACTTCTCCTCCTCCGTTAATCCTTGCCCCGTATCTTTGACCTCGAACATGAGGTATATCTTATTTTGTTTAGGCACTGGCGGGGAATGCTCGCCCCCCTGCAACAGCAGGTCTGTAGCTCGCGGGATGAACTGGACAGAAGAGATTCGGTCCTCAGGACGAGTCTTGGAAGCACTCATCGTGATCGACACATTTCTTGTTGGTCCATTTTTGGTGAATTTCAGAGCGTTAGTTAAAAGATTAATGAGAACTTGTTTCAGTCGTGACGGGTCTAGGTCGAGGAACTCGATGTCTAGCTCTGTATAAGACCGGTCTACGACCATGGTCAAGTCGATATCTGCAAAGACCGGAGTCAGTACTTTTTGAACGTGGAGAGTCATGAGTACATTCAATATGCCCCGACAGAAAAAGAAATCCCCAGCCAGCTCGATTGGGACTTTTTTTTAAAAAAAAAAAAAGCCCTAAGACATGCCAGAGAGGAGACAGGAAAACTGCCTCGTTATTAAACAATAGACAATACATACCCACTCGACGAGCTTCTACTTCAAACATTTTAAAGGCCTCGCGCGCAATATTGATGGGGTTCACCGTGATGGGCGTAATAGACAGAAGATTCGAATCTAACTTGGACATTGTTAAAATATCATCAACGATACGTTTTTGATGCTGAGCACATGCGATAATCGTCTCTGCGTTGTCCACGCTATCTTTCAACAGTTGGATACTTTCCTGGTAAACGCCTCCTAGGGTATTGACGACAAGGGGAGGCTTAGGGAGGTTGTTGTTACTACCACACGTGGAACATTGCGTGTGAATCAGCTCCTGGGCCTTGGTCAGACATCCAATAACAGCATCAGCACATTGGACTATTGCGCTGAGAGGGTTCCGCATTTCGTGTGAGGTCATATCAATGAAATTCTCCTGCTGACGCTTGGATTCAATGGCCTCGTCTTTCCGCTGCCGCTCCTTTTCAAACTGCCATTTCTGTAGCGAGACGTCACTTAAGCAGCCCGTGAAGGTCTGAATAGCGCCTTCAGAGTTGCTTACAGGCATAAACGTGGCAAGAACCCAGCGAGGCGCAACAATCTGATCTCCATCAGTATCCGTCTCAGTCCATTGCGTTTTCAGCCTAAGTTCTGCGGTCTGCGGCTTTCCTTCGCGGACGAGAGTCGTCAGGGTATTCTTGAGGAACGGGAAGTCCTGATCTACAACGCAAAACTCGAATGGCTTTACTGATACTTGGGAGAGATCGACCCTGTCTATACCGCACATGTCGTAGAAGACGTTATTGGCCCCAAGCAAACGACCGTCCAGGGCCATGTCGTACATGCCTACGGTTGCAAGCTCGGCCATCCTATTTGGCCTTGCGTTAGCAAGGCGTATTGATCAATCTACCTAATGCTAAGACGTATGCATATTTGCATATTTGCATGTATATATATATATATATATATATATATTTGTGTAGGCGTGGATCTCACAGAAAATCAGGGAGTAGGCAAAGAGACTTACCGCTTCAGATTCTCGGCTTGCTGAGCTTTGCGAATCGCTTCCTCGGCGGCTTTTTTGTGGAGAGTCACATCCGTCAGGCATGCTAGAACTTGGGTAATATTCCCGTCAGGACCTCTGTCAGCTTTCAGAGAGCCCAAGACGTGCCGGACACCTCCATCGTCGAATAAATCCAGACCGGCCTTCTCAAAACTAGGGGAGCTCCCGATAGGGAACTGGAGAGGATAGTTGTCGTCTGCCGGACGCGGCACTCGAAATTCGATGGTGACAGTCAGTGTTCTATGAAGCTCCTCGTATGCCCGTTGTACATTCGGCTTATCCTCCTCAATGACACAAGATAAGAAGCCTTCCTGCGTAAGCGGATTTGCCTGGGGAGCACCTGTGATGCGGCGCCAGGCATCGTTAGCAAATATAATATTTCCACGGTAGTTGCCGAAACACATTCCCACGGGAAGGAACTCAGCAATCTGCTGGAACTTTTGCACAGACTCTGTTGCCTCTCTCGTCTGCATCGTGAGCTTTTCTTCCAACCTGGCCTGGTCGAACGCGGCTTGTTCGGCAATGTTCCGATGCCTTCGTGCTTCTTCCTCCAGCAGCACAGCCGATGCCAAGGTCGTAGTCAGTTTTTGCCCAAGCAAGGAAATGTACTGTCGATAGTCGTTGTCGTAGGGCCTACGGGGATTAAGTCCAAGCAAAAGTAAACCCAATACGTTCTCCTCCTTGGTTGGGCGTATGGGGCAAATGACGGCTTCTCGACAAGGATCCTCGAATCCACGCCAGGTGAGGCCTTCCAGTAGGGATTCAGGTAATGTACCATCCCTGGTCTGGAGCAGCAGCGGGTTCTGTGACTCGAGGGTTTTTCTAAAGGACAGAGCCAGGCCTTGGCTTCTCTCGTCCAGCTGTAGCTCTGGTGGGGCGATAGGGTGACCGCTTGGGACACCGAGACAGCCCTCCAATCGACAGGTCTGGCCAGTAGACAGCTGGAAATCCCCCTGGACGGAATAGAGAATGGCAAGAGGAATATCATAAGTAGGTTGGCACGCTTCGAGCTCTTGTATGAGCTTGGACCAGTAAGAGCTTACGTCGCGTGCGGTGACTAGCATATCGCCCAGGTTAATTAGCATCTTGGTACGTCTCTCCCAAAGCCGCATGGAAGTATTGTCCTGAATTGGCTGGATAAAGCCCAGGCACCTGTTCTTTTCCATCACTGGAATAATGGACCACCTAAGATACTTTTCTTCGGAGCTGCCGTCAGGTTTCTGTACAAAAAACCTCCATTCGTCTTCACCGCTGGAACCGGCACGGTGCTTCGAGGCAGACGTAGACATTGCTGACTTGATCTTCTCGCAAAAATCAGGCCAAGCAGCCTCCACCGACTTGCCAAGCAGAGATGGGTGTTGCAGTCCACATAATTTGCTAAACGCCTCGTTGTACAGCGTAGTCAAACCATCGCCCCAATAGATTACGATAGGTCTCGAGTCCGCGAGGACTTGATTGAAGGTCTGTTGCAGCAGACCAGACCACCGAGGTAGCGGACCGAGAGGTGTTTGAGCCCAGTCGAGCGTGTTGATTATGTGAACGAAGGATTCCTGCTCCGGCAAGAAATCAGGAGGTATCCAGCTATAATCGACCTCCTCCGCATTGCTTGCGCTACCTGCCTCTTTGACAAGACCCTGATCGCTACCCCGAGTATCGTTTTTCAACTGCGGAAGATCGTTACTACCAATCACGGCCCATTTGTCACGAACAATCGACCTAGTCCAGCATATACTCTCGAACGAAAACGTGCGCCCGGTGCCTGCGTCTGGCAGCAATGCGGCGGTGACCCAGTCCCAAAATGGACCATGACGGGACTGGAATAACTTGACGATTCGGTCGTGGAGGACAGTGTTTTGACGGAGGGCGGGATTCGCGTAAATAGGGAGCGATGTTTGCGTCGGAACGACAACGAACGTGGGCCGAGGATCACAATCGAGGAGCTCAAGAAAACCGACGTCTGATATTCCCATTTGCGGGTACATTAAAGGTAAAACACGATTGCTTTAAGTTTACTTAAGGGTTTATATTGTTTTTTTTTCTTTCATTTTTTTCCTCGTTTTTTAAAAATGCTTGTTCGAACTAAAAAAAATATTTTATATTAAAATTACTTTAATAAATAATGATAATTATAATAACGCGAAAAAATTAAATTTATAATTAATTATAAATAAAATAAAAAAAATATTTTTTAAGAATATAAAATTTTTATTTTTATTTATACATAATTAAAATAATATAATAATGAAAGTTTTATTTTTTAATAATTAATAAATTATTAAAAATATTATTAATTTATTAAAAAAATTATAATTATATGTGACGAACCTATACTTAGGCTTAGTAAGTATAGCTTCATAAGGGGGTCTTGATTTTAAGGTAACAGTAATCGTAGAGGTCAAGTGTAATCAATCAAGTATGTTCGTCAGAGAGGCTTGGAGTCCTCTCCTGTCACGACTAGGATCAGAACCGACTCCAAGGTACCGGCAGAAATAGCTCTATAGACGAAGATTCTAAGCTGAGGAGGGAAAAGAGGCTATCTACGTCTACAGGAAGCGGGAGCATTTTATACATGATGGATGGTGGTCTAGAAGCTTGTAGAGCTTCTAGAAAACTGTAGCCTAAGATCTGTAGCCTAGAAGCTACAAAGCAGTCTTAGGTTGAAGGGAGATGTACAAAGACTGCAGCATCTCTCTTAACAGCTGTAGATCGAACAAAGATTGCCACAGCTCGTCACATCTCCCTACTCGTAGTGAATAGACTTAGATTGATAACTAAAGAACTAAAGTGAGTGACTAGATACATGCAGTATGTTGTGTTTTTATAGAGAATATCCCTCCTATCCCTAGGCGTTGAAGCCATCGTGATGTGTTGTGTTGTGTTAGATCCTAGCACATCAAGATGTGTTTTGATGTGTTGGATCTCAACACATCTTCCGAGTTTTAGCCGTGATTGGTTGTCTCCTCTTTTACTTGTGGATATCTTCCTCCGTTGTTTTGTTGGTTTGTGACATTATAGTAATAATAAATTATAAACGTATTTTATTAAAACTTATATTATTTATATAATATATTATTTAATTTATTTAAAAAATTATAATACAATTGAATAAAAAAATTAATAAATAATTAATTAAAAGTTTATATAATTTTATTTTAATTTTTTATTTTTAAATTAATATATTTTAATATTTTAATTAAATGTATTAAAAATTTAAAACTATTATTATATATTATATAATTATAAATTATATTTTTAAGTTATTTTTTTATTAAAACATTTTTTTAATTATTAATTAATATATTAAAATTTCATTTACGTGTTATATAAAATAAGTTATTTAATAATAAAATAACTAATAAAATATATAAAATTTTTTAATTCTTTTTAATATTTCAATTATAATAAATTTATATTTAAACTTAATAAATATAACTTTATAAAAAGGTTTTAATTTTAAAGTAATAATAATTATAAAAGTTAAATATAATTAATTAAATATATTTATTAAAAAGGTTTAAAAAATGTTATTTATCATAAATGAATTTAAATTAATAATTAAAAAATTAAAAATAAATAATTAAATATATAAAAAATATTATAATTATATAAATTTTTTTTATTTTATTTTAATAATAATTATAATAGCTAGCTATTTAAGGTTTATTTATTTTAATATTATATTTTAAATCGGTATATTTTTTTATTATTAAATTATAATATTATACTTTTTTTTCTTTAATTTTTATTAATATTAATTTATTGAAATTATAATAAGTTATATTATTAAACCGTGTTATTTATCTCGGTCGAACAAAGAGAAATCAAAGTAAATTACTTTTTTATTATCCGTAATATTATATTATAATTTTAACATGTTTTTTTGTTTTTATTATAAATAAAATAAAATAAAATAAATTATATTTTATTAACTTTCGATTTATCGCGTTATTCTTTATACATTACTAGTAATAAATTTAGTTATAACGTTCGGGGTTTATTTTTAAATTAATTACGAAAAGTAACGAACGAATATTATAAGTTTAAATTTAAGTTAAAAGCTACCAAAGATAAGGTTTTCAAGTTGTGTTATTAAAAACGTTATTAATATAAAAAAATATCTCGTGTTATTTCTCGCGAAATTATAAATTTAAAAAAGTTAAATCGTATCGAACGTAAAAAGAAAACCTAATAAAAAAAGTTAATAACGTAATAATCTACTGCTTTGGTAGCTTTTCCCGCTTTTTTTTCTAGGATAAGTTTTAATTTAAGTTTATTATTACTTATAATTATTACTATTATAAAAATAGTTAATTAAAGTTTTAATAATAAAAGTCTTTAAATAAGTTTTTTAAATATTTTAAGTATTTTTTTATATAAGTAATTCTTTTATTTAATAAAGTATTTAAATTAATTTTTAAATAATTTAAAATTTAAAATTATTTCGACTTTTTATTTTTAATTAAAAATTAACTTTATTTTAATGTTAATTTTAACGTTTTTAAATATTAATTTTAATAAAAAAATATAAAAAACTAAGTATAATTATGTTTTTTTAGTAATAAAAGTTTATAATTTAATTTATTATTAAGTTTTTTAATTTTAATGTTTTTTCATAATAAATAAACTTTATTTTTTATTTAAAAAGTTAGTTTTTTATTTTTTTAATTATTATATTATTTTATTTAATGTTAAATAAATTAAAGTTTATGAGTTAATTAATTTTAATGTTTTTAATAAAGTTAAACTTATTTTTATTATTTTTAATAAATAATTATAATTAACTTTATAAAAAGATATTTTTATATTTTTACAAGTGGTAATAATTTTATTTAATTATTTTATTATTTATTAATAAAACTGTCACGACCCCAAATAAAGACCCCACGGAGGAAGGAATAATCCGAGGGTCACGTGACCAAAACGATGAATCAAGGGGAGAAGAACCCCGATTCAACGATTCAAGAAACGATGAATCAAGGCGATAGCAACTACTTATCCACGATTCACCAAGAACTCAAGAAGGAGGGAATAATATAAGAAGAATAGTGTCCCCATGTATCTAGTCATTCCTTTAGCTCACCAGCTATCAATCTAAGTCTATTACTTCAACCACATCGAACTAATAGAGAGAGGACTCCAAGCCTCTCTTACGAACAGTCCACCTTTGATCTGATCTCTACGAGTACTGCTAACAAACAAGGAAACCCACGAATCACCCCGTATACCTTAGTACCTAGGTATAGGTTCGTAACAAAAACTATATAAGTATTATTTAAATACTTAATTTAATTATTTAATTTATTTATTTCATTATAAGTAATAAACTATAAATAGCTTTTATTTAATTTTTATTATTTTAGTAAAGCTTTTTTAAAATTTGAAGATAAAAAACTTATTTTTCAATAATCTTATTTATTATATTATGTTTACTAGTAATATAACTTAAAAACATATATATTAGTTTTTTTTATTATACTTATTTTTTCATATAAAATAAAGTAAACATATTTAATAAATTTATTTATAATAATTTAAATATTATCAAACTTAGTATTAATTATTAGTTACTTAAATTTAAATAATTTAATAATAAAGTTTTATATAATATTTAATTATATTTTATTTAATATTTTAATTAATTACGTTAGGTTATAAGGTTTATATTTAATAGCTTTAAATTTATTATAAATATTATAGTTTTTAACTATTTTTTAATTATTTAATATAGTTTCGAAAAATTATATAACTATTTAATTTGATTTTAAGTTTTAAAAATACTTTAATATTTATATAAAAAGTGTTTATAATAGTATTAAATAAATTTCTTTTTAAATTTTAAAGGTAATATAAATTTTTCCTTTATAAATAATTTTATTCCTTTTTAATGAAATCTTTTATTAATAAATCTTATTAAATTTCTTTTATTACTTAAGTAATTTACTAGTTTTATTTATTATTTATGTTTATAATAAATACTATTAATAAAACGAAAGCTTTATTAAACTTTTATTTAAATATAATTTATTTTTCGTTAACTTTTTTAATATTAATTTTTTTTAGTTTATTTAAAATATTAACTTAAATATTTTCTTTTTTTTAATATAATAAATTTTAATAGGTTTTTTAGTTTTTATTATATAAGATCTTTATTCTTTCAGGATTATAATAATAGTTAATCATTTTTAATTATAGGTTTAATAGTATAATTTAAGTTTTTTAAATGTTTTAAAGAAATAAGTTATTAAATGTTATTTTTTATCGTTTTTTAATTATTTTCGTATTTTTTTATAGCTTTATTAAATATATTTATATAAAGTTATCTTTTTTATTTTTTTATTTATTTAAGTTAAGTAAGATTAATATTAAGTTATTAATAATTATTTTTTTATTTTTTTAAAAGTAATATTTACGTTTCAGTTTTATTAAAAGTTGTTAAGATTTTTAATTTAAATGGTTATTATTATTAATTTAGCGGTTTTTTTAAAGTTTTTAATAAAGTTTTTATTATAATTCGTAAAACTATAAAATTACTATATTATAATAACGTTAATAAGTATCAATTAATTTTATATTACTTTTATTTTTACATTTTAAATCTTAATATATTTTAAAATAATTATGTAACTTAGGTAATTTAATTTTTATATAAAAGATTTGCTTTTTTTTAAGTTTATAAGTAATTTAACTTTATTAAGTACTTTAAGTATTTTTTAAATATATAAAAATTATCTTTTTAAAGAATTTATATAAGATAGTTTCGATTATATTTTAAAAGGTTACTAATACATTAATTAATTTAAACAATATTATTATACATTTATAGTGATTATAAGGTGTTTATATTATTATTATTTATTTATTATTAATGGTTATTTATATAAGGTTAAAAGTTAACTTTAAATTTAATATTATAAATCATTTAAAATCTTTAATTTATTCTTTTAAAAATTTAATATAAAAGAAAAGGTATTTATTTTTAATTGCAATTTTATTAAATTATTAATAATTATATACTTTATAATATATTAATTTCTTTTTCTTTTTTATGAAATTTTAAAGTTTTATTTTAGTTTTCTTTACATATTAAAAAAATTAAGTACTTTATTAATAATTTTAATTTTTATATAAATTTCTTTTAAGTTGTTTTTTAATTATTTCTCATAATTCTTTTAATTTAATTTAATTTTAAAATAACTTAAGAAACTTTTTTTAAATATTCTTTTAATATATTAAAGAGTTTTTTTTAACTTTTTTTTTAACCTTTTTAAAATTATTAGTAGGTCAAGTGGTATAGTGATACTTTTAAGTTATAAGAAATTTAATTATTATTTTAATTTGTTTAAGTTATTATGTTTAAAAATTAAATCCGGCTTTTTTCCCTTTAATTATTAAATTATACTTATTATTTAATTAATTTTTAAGTTATTAGTTTTAAATCATAATGTATTAAGTATTATATCGTAATTAATAATGTTAAAATATACTTAGTTAATAATTTTTTAAATTTAAATAAAAAGATTTTAAGCTTTTTAATAAATTTATCTTTTATTATATTATAAAAGCGAGTTATTAATATTATGAACTTTATAAAAGTTTTTTTTGTATATAAATTTAATACTTTTATATTTATTAATAATATTAAAATTAATCACATTTAATACGTTTTTTAAGTTAATAATTATATTAATATTATTTTTTTTATAAAACTTTAATATAAAACCAAGGTTTAATCGGTGTTTTTATTAATTTTGTTACAACTTCCCCATATCAGAACGGACAAAACATCACCCGAAGGTCACGTGACCTAGTCAAAGTCTTGGCGTTGAATCGAGTTCGATTCAACGAATCGAACTCAACCCAATAGATCGAGTTCCATTCAATAAGTTAAGATCAACTCACAAGGACAATCACAACTCACCAACTTTATGGACATAAGCATTTAGTATAAGAAGAATGGAAATTTCCTACTGTATTTAGTTTTGAGTTCCTCAGCTTTCAATCTAAGTATTCAGACTGCACTTGAATATAGAGTCCCATGAAATCTCTTTTACGAACAGAATCGTCAACCCTACAGTATTGTTACCTTAAAACCAAGTACCCCAGGGTACGTATCCGCTCTACGAAGTCAGTTAGACAGAAGTTGTAGACGGGTTCGTAACAAATTTTATAATATAAATTAAAATTATTTTTTTTAATTTGAAAATTTTTATTATTTTTTTTATAATTTACATTTAAACTTTAATAGTTTAATTTATTTATATTTATATTTATATAAGTTTATTCATAGTTTAATTTAACTTAATTATTTAGGTTTTTAATTAATAAACTTTTTAATATAACTTTAAAATGTTTGTTGTTTATATGTGTTTTACTTAGTAAATGTTTTATTAAAGCTTTTTATTTAATCTTATATATATTATGTTTTAATGTGGGTTTTAAGTATTTATTTTAAATCCTTTTAATTTAACATTTAATTTTAATAATTATTCTTAAATTAACTTATTTAAAGTTAAAATTATAATAGACTTTATAATTAATAAAGTGAAATTTTTAATAGTATTATTAATAGTATATTTTATTTTATCCTCGATTTAAGTGTTTAATGTTTTAAATGCTTTAAATAGTTTTTCGAATGAATTTTATGTGAACACTATAAAGTAAGTAGTATTTAATTAAATAACGTACTAATTGTTTTTTTGTTTATAAGTGAAAACTCTTTTATAATTAACTTATAAGTTACGATTATAAGGTTTATAAATTTTTTTTATTAGTTATATAATTATTAAAGTGTTTTCTTATATCACTTTTAAGTATTTAATGTTATCTTTAAGCTATACGTTATAATGTCGTTCAATGATTTTATTATTATATATAACGCGGATAATATTAAAGGTTTTTTCTAAAAAGGTTATTTCTTTACTATTATTACATAAGGTTATAAATAGTGTTTATATTTTTAAAAGTTTTTTTAAGGATTTATATTAAAGATTATATAAGTGTTTTTTTAATCATCACTATTAAGTGAGTATATTACTTAATATCCGTATTTATTAAACACTAACGAAAAGTTTTCTACAACCTTATTATACTTTAAAAATGATAAAAAAAACTTTAAAAGTTAATATCGTATAAAAAGCACTTTTTATGTTTAAAACGTAATAAAGTCTTTTATAACTTTTTTAATTTATATAAAAATGTCAAATATTTCCTTTTTATTTTTTAACTTATAATTAAAAATAAACTTAAAACTTTTACTTTAATATTACTTTCTTAATAATTTTACTAGGTTTTTCCTTTAAAAACTTAGTTTTACTTTTTTTTTATTTAAACTTTTTATATTTTTTATAAAATATTTTTTATTTTAATAATTATAATATATTATATTTTTTCGGTTTTTTTTCTTTAAAAGTTTTTACTTTATAAAGTTTATTAGTTAAGTTTCTTTTTTAAGTTTTTTAGTTTTATTATATTAATTACCATTAAAAATATTTTTTTCTTTATATTTTACAATTAATTTTTGATTAATTTAAACGGCGAATTTAATATATTTATTAAAGGTATACTTTTTTTTATTTAATTTAATAAATTTATTTTATACTTAACTAATATATCTTTTGTAAAAAGGTTTATAATAAACTTTATTTAAAATACATGTTTAAATTATTAATTATTTAAATTTAATTATATACTTTATAGTTTTTCTTTTTTATTTTAGTTTATAAAGTTTTTTAATAATATTATGTTTCTTATTAAAGTTATTAAATATAATTTAAAGTTATTTAAAGAAGTTATTATATAATTTAAAAATAAACTTAGTTTTTTTTAATGTTTTTTTTCTTTTATAAATGTTATTTATATAATTTCGAAGGATAATTTAAAATTAAATTATTACGTTTTTAAAGAAAAATTATAAAATTATAACAATTCTTTACATATTTATAATTAAATAAAAGTAATAAAAAACAAAGTAAACTTTTATAATAGTAATAAAGGTTTTAAAGTTTTTATTATTAGTAGTATTAAACCGTTTAAAGTTTATAAGCTTATAAGCTTTAATTTAAAGTAATTTTATTTATAAAATTTAATTATTTAAAATCATTAAAGTGTATTAGTTTAAATTAAACCTTTTATTGTTTTTATTACTAAAATTATTATTAAGATTATTATTAAGGTTATTATTATATCTTTAAAACAAGTTAATTCCTTTCGAAGGTTTAAAGTTTCTTTTATTTTTAAATTTATTTTTAAATTCGTTTTTAACTTTAATAATGTTTTATACTAAAAATTTATTTTTCATTCGAGAAATATTAATAATTAGTTTTTTAATCTTAACTTAATTGTTAATTTACATAGTGGTTATTTTATTAACTAATGTTAATACTTTAATTAAAAGTGAAATTTTAAAAACTTTTTTTAAATTTAAAAAGTTTATGAATTTTTTATTTAAAATATTACTTTTAAACTTAAAGTTTAAATTTATAAAATTAAATTAATTTTAATTTAAATAATCGTATAATAATAAATGTTTTAAAAAAAGGTTATTACTTATCTTATTTAACTTATATAAGTGTCACAAACCAGCTAACAGGCGACCAACTTCAAAACCAAAT
This sequence comes from Rostrohypoxylon terebratum, assembly GCA_022497145.1. NCBI lineage: Eukaryota > Fungi > Ascomycota > Sordariomycetes > Xylariales > Hypoxylaceae > Rostrohypoxylon > Rostrohypoxylon terebratum. Next base: position 14,597 of record MU386039.1, read on the forward strand.
AGTGGGTGCCTACCTTAACCAATCACGGCTAATGTTCGGGCTGATGTGTTGGGATCAAAACACATCAAAACACATCAACTGAGCCCTGATGTGTTTAGGAAGGATCACATCACAACACATCACGATGGTTTCAACGCCTAGGGACAGTAGGGATATTTCTTATATAAAACAAAGCATACTTCATGTATCTAGTCACTCACTTAGCTCACTAGCTATCAATCTAAGTCTATTACTTCAAAACATATCGAACTAATAGAAAGAGGACTCCAAGCCTCTTTTACGAACAGAGTACCTTTTGATCTGATCTCTACGAGTACTGCTAACAAACAAGGAAAACCACGAATTGCCCCGTATACCTAAGTAATCAGGTATAGGTTCGTAACAAAAACCTTTATAAATTAAACTAATTAAATTTATAAGTTATATAAAAACACTTATAATAAAAAACATTATTACCGTAATTTATATAAAAAAACTAAGTGAAGAAATATTTCGTTTTATATTAAAAAAAATTATATAAAATTACGAAATATATAAAAGCCTTAAATAATCCATTTTACGCTATTAAAACAACCAATAAAGCTATTAATATATAAACCATATTAAAATAGAATGATTTAATAACTAAAGTTAAATAAATTTATTATAATAAAAAACATACTACGATTAAAATATCTTATAAAAAGTATTAAAATTATTTTAATAATTAAGTATTTTTTTCATTAATTAATAAAAAACCTAAATCTTTTATTATTAAATTTATTACTAATAACATTTTTAACACCACTTATATAATAAGCTATAAATTATATATTTATTAATAAAATAATTATTTTTTAACTATTAAATATATTATAAAATGAGTTAAAAAATAAATAATCCCCTTTATAAAGTTTATAAAATATATTTTAATATTAATAAAAATTAATAAAATATTCGAATACCTTAAAAAGATTATATTTAATAATATTAAAAGTTTTATAAGTAACAAAACTACCATTTAAAACTGAAAATATAATATTATATTTAAACTTATTGTTTTATTACGCTTTAAAAGCAACGATAAAGTTAAAAAAACTAATGAAATGTTACAATCGGTCTGGGGACAACCAATTGCGCCATGAAGCTAAAAGCTTCCCAATGACCAACTGGTCATTGTTCCCCAATTCTGTATTATATGTGTTACCCCGCAGCTGGACCGTAACACCATGTCTCTTCTCCAGGAGGCATGTCCCTATGCCGTAACGTGTAAGGGGAACCAGTCCTTACACCTTCTGTACGCACATTGTGCCATATAAGGGGGACAAGGCCTTATATCTCTGCACACGAGATATAATACAGGGAAACTCCAAGGTTCCGGACCGGCGACACCCAACCAGTCAGGTTTCCTTGCCTGCCTACTGTCGATGTTGCCTAAAAGCTCGGAGAAAAGCTTTTATCTAGCAACTGTGGGAATTGAACCCACGTCTCCTATTTCAGCAGGTGAAGTTGGTCATTATGTTGATTAGCGTTGGTGGTTCAGCTAAAGGCGGAACTCCGGGGATGTTCTTCAAGTTAGAGGAGCCTTTTGGTTTTTCGTCCGGAGTGTCGCTCTCGGATTCGAGGTCTGGGTCTGCGAAGTCAAACCAATCCCAATTTGGATACTCGTACAATGGTAGTTGTCTTAAAAGAAGGAGGTTGCTACTCATACCACTTGACCCGTACAAGTACTGATCAAGGAGTTATCAAAATGTGACGAACCTATACTTAGGCTTAGTAAGTATAGCTTCATAAGGGGGTCTTGATTTTAAGGTAACAGTAATCGTAGAGGTCAAGTGTAATCAATCAAGTGTGTTCGTCAGAGAGGCTTGGAGTCCTCTCCCTACTCGTAGTGAATAGACTTAGATTGATAACTAAAGAACTAGAATGAGTGACTAGATACATGAGAGTCTGCTATGCTTTATATAGGAAATATCCCTTCTCTTCTTGAGCGTTGAAGCCATCGTGACGTGATGGATGTGTGTTGATGTGTTCTATATCCCCCACATCCATACACATCCATTTCTCCGTAGTTTAACCATGATTGGTTGACGTGCTCCACATCAGAATGATTTATTTTTGGTGGCCGTGACATGAAAATATAAAAAAATAACATTTTAAAAGTACCGAACAAATTTATAACTTAAAGCCTATTTAAACTTTTAATTTAAACTATTATAATATATAACCGAATATTAAGATTAAGTAATTATAGTATTTTTTTTAATATTTAAAACATAACCTCTTTAAAATTAATAACTAATTAAATACGTTAAATATATTTATAAGTAAACTAAAAAAAAAGTTACGGCTAAAAAAAAGCTAGTTAAATAATATAAAACACTTATAGTTAAGTTATATAATAACGGTTTAAAAGTATTAAAAGATAAAGTATAAACGTACTTTTAAAAAAAAGTTTAATACGTATATATGCTTTTAAAAATTAAATATTACAAATAAAATAACATATTAAAAAACATAAACTTTATTATAATAATTTTTAAGTCATCGCTAATTATCATTTAAATAATACTTATTATTTATATAACCTTAAAAGTTTAATCTTTAAAAATAAATATAATAAAACTAACCTTTTTTTATATATATAAATAACGGGTATTTTATAAAAAACCTACAATATATTAACCGAATAACATTAAAATAAAATTAATGTTAAATTTAAAAAAGGTTTAAATTATAAAGGATAATTAAAACGATTATTTAAAAGAAAAAAAATTGTAAATATTAATTAAATATAAGTAAGTATTATTATATATTATAACTTTACGTATATCACTTTATTTACTAATAATAATTAAAAATATTACTTATTATATTTAACTTTAAATTTATAAATAACTTTTTTTTAATATAATAAAATTATTTATATAAATTTAATAACTTTTTATATAATAAATATAAGGTATATTTTAAACTATATAAATAACTTTAACTAACACGTATATAATCACGTGTAATATAAAGCTTAAAAAATGATAGTAATATTTTAAAAGCGGTGTGTGTATTATATTTAATCGAGGTTAACTTAAAGTTAATTAGTTTTATAAAGTTATATCCTCGTTTACACTATAATCGTAAATTTTTTTTTACTTGTTTAATTTTAATATAATAAACATTATTATTTGATTCATAAACTTTCGTGCTTACTTTAAATGTTTAATTAACCTTTACTAATAAAAAATAAATGGTTTATTTAATTAATAAAAAAATAAACGAAATAAATATTAATAATAATTAATTAAATAATAAAAATAAAAATTATAAAAGAAAATTTTTATTATTATTAAATGTTAATTTTAATTTAAATAATACAAATAACGAGCTTTTTAATAATAATTTAATATAATTAATAATTTTTATTTTAATATTTTAAAGGAAAAATTTAATTAGTTTCAATTTAAGTTTTAAATTTTTTATTATAATTATAAACATAAGTTATATTAAATAATATATTAAAATTAGTAGTTTATTACTCATTTTATAAAAATTATTACGATATTTTTAAAATAAAATCTTTCAAATGGATTTTATTTTTTTTCTTTAGTTTTATTTATTTTATATTAAATAATATTTTTTTTATTTTAATTAAATAACATTCCCGCTTTAATAGCTTTTTATAAAGAAAAAATCTTCTAACTTCTTTTTTAGTTTAAAGTCCTTATATATTTAAAAGGATTGAAAAATCTTAAAGCTTATAAAAACCTATTTTTTCGGATATTTAAAAAGGCTAACTTTAAAAAAAAAGTTAAGATTTTTTTTAAATATTATTATATAATATATTACATAGTGTTAATTTAAAAAATATAAAATAAATATAAATTATTATATATAAATTTATATGTTTTATTGTATATATTTTTATTTTTTTATCATATGTATTTTTATAATATTTATTTATTTATTTTTACATTAATTATTTAATTACATAGAAAAGTTATTTTATTAAATATATAAAATTATTATTAAGTAAATATTTAAATAAAAATTAAATATTAAAACAATTTATTCTACTACGTTTATTTTTTATAATTATTTTAATTATAAAACTTTATTATTTTAATAAACATTATAGAAATAAAAAAATTAAAATTGAATAATGTTTAATAAATTATATATTAATTTAAAATTAAAGCTTAAAAATTTTTAACAAAAGTTATTTTTATTTTTTAACTTAACTATTTTATTTTATTTTATTTATATAATTTATCACGTGTTTTTTATAATCGTTATATTTTTATATTTTATTGATTATATGATACTTTTATTATAAACCTTTAAAAGAAATTAAATTAATACTTTTTAAAGATTATTTAACTTTTAAAACTTTTTACGATTTTATAATTATTTTTTTAAAAACGATCGTTTCGGCCGTTTATAATTAGAAACAAATATTTTTACGGTCGGCTTCGTAGCTTAAGTATTTTCTTTACTTTTTTTTTATTTTTCTCGTAATCTTTTTTAACAACCGTTTTTTATACTTAACAATTTTTTTACGTTATATATATCTTTTTTAAATACTTATTAATTATATTTAAAGGGCTATTTTCTCTACTTTATTAAATATAATATATCTTTGTTTACTACTTTTTTTATAGTTTTTTTTATTTTTTATTTTTTTTTTATTAATAAAATTTAAAAGCTATAAAAATTATTAAATTTTACATTGAGTTTTAACTTTTAAGATTTTAATAAAAATATTAAAAATACGTTATATAGCCGTAAATACTTATTAAATAATATTATATAACATATAAATTTATTTATTAACTTAAAAAATTTTAAAAAATCGATATATTTAAAAGTTAATTTAAAATTAATTAGGTTATTTTTTTAAAGTTAACGGCGTATAACATTTATTAACTTATAACTTAATCGCGTGTTTTTAATGTTTTTTAAGTTTTTTTATTTTTTTTAACTATTAATACTTTTTTTTAAAAAACGTTATTTTTAACTTTAAACTTTGTTATTAAATAATATTTGATCAAGGTTATAAAAAGTTTAATATTTATTATAACGTTTTATATATTATTATAAATATATTATATTCTTTTTAATTTTAATGTTTAATAAGTTTACTTTTTTAATATAAAACATCGTAAGTAAACTTTAAATTATTTATTTATTTTTTTATTAGTAACTTTTAAATACGTTTAACGTTAAAATATTTTATATGTAAATTTTCGTAGTTTTACACTATTAATCTTTTTAATGCTTCGTTAATTTAATATATTTATTTAGTTTTTAAATCGAATTAAACTATCCTTCTTAACTAACTAAAAATTATTATTAACATTAACTTTTATTTTTAACAACTTTTTTTCCTTTTTTAATAAAATCTTATTATTATTTTAAGCTTTTTATAATAGTTTCTTTTATTTTATTAAAGTAATTTAACTTATATGTTATTATTTTATTAATATTTTATTTACTTTTATTTTTCGAAACTTTTATAATTTTTTAAAAAATTTATGTTATTTATTTAACTTAATTAATTATACAATTTAAATAAACTTTTAAAAATTAAAGCTTTATATTTTATAACTATACTTTTTTAAAATTTATCATTTAAAATATCGTTAATTTAACCTTTATTAATGATACTTAATTATATTTTAATTTTTCGATGTTTTTTTCATAATTAAATCGGCGTAACTTAAAGTTTAAAAGGTTTTTAGTTACTTTTATATCTAGTTTTAAAATCTTAAAATGTTAAATATATACACTAACGAAATTATTTGTTATTAAAATCGGTTATTTTATAAATATATATAAGTTGTTACGAACCCGTCTACTACTTCTGTCTAACTGACTTCGTAGAGCGGATACGTACCCTGGGGTACTTGGTTTTAAGGTAACAATACTGTAGGGTTGACGATTCTGTTCGTAAAAGAGATTTCCTGGGACTCTATATTCAAGTACGGTCTGAATACTTAGATTGAAAGCTGAAGAACTAAAACTAAATACAATAGGAAATTTCGATTCTTTATATATTAACTCTCCTTCGCTGGTAGAGGAATGAATCGATGGGAACTAATGGTGAGTTCGTTGATTCATCGTTTCCTGAAACGCTGAATCGAGGCATGTATCACGGCGATTCATCGTTTCAGTCACGTGACCTTCGGATTATTATTTCTTCCGGTGGTCGTATCTTCGGATCGTAACATAAGTTTTAACAATTTAATAAAACCTTTATAATATATTTACTACTTTATAAATATTATTTTTAATACTTAAATAATTTATTAATTATTATTATTTTATAGTTTAATATTTCGTAATTTAATTTTATTTTTTTGAACTCACGTAATTAAAACGTTATAAAGTAATATACTTTCTCGTATAATTATAATATAATATTAATTATAACGTCCGTAAACGTATTAATTTCTACTGGAATTAATAGCTCAAAATCGAAATAACGTAGTAAAAAAAGTTCAATAAAAGCATTATATAACTAGGAAAATACAATCGTTACTTCGCTTTATAATTGCATTTTTCCCGGCTTTTTATTATTAACATTACCTTATAATAAATCGTGTAAAAGTTTCGTTATATAAAAATTATAAAATCTTAAAAATTATTACACTTTATAATATATAATAAGTTCGAGTTATATAATTATAATTTTTATCTTTAAAAGATCTATAAAAATACTTTTAATAAATATAATAAACCTTAAAAGTTTTATTTTATTTTTATAAAATAAACACTTAAATAATTTAACATATAAATTATATTTTTAAAGTTTTTATAATATTAAATATAAATATTTCATATATAAATCTTGGTTTTTTTAAAAAAAAATTAAAATATCATTTAAATATATAATATAGAAAACTTTTAGATAATTATAAAAGACTTAATAAACATAACTTTAAAAAATAATAAAACCATTAATTAAATTAAAAAAACATCATTAAATACTTATAATAACCGTAATATATTCGAAAACCTATTTTCTATTTATTACCCTTTTTAATTTAAATTTAATAATATGTATCTTTAAAGTTAATTTTTAAAAAATATTATATATCGAAAATTCGGTTTAAAATTTTAAAAATAAAAGATAAAAGGTATTTATTTTCAATAATAACTTTGTTTAATCCTTAATAATCTACGTAAAATCGTAAACTCTTATTCTTTTTAAAAGGTAAAAAAGATAAATACATTAATAAAGTTTTTAAATTTATAGATTTTTCTTAGTTTTAAATTTTCATTTATATATTATTAAAATATTTATAATTTATTTTTTATTAATAAATAAATAAAGTAATAAAAAATATCACTTTAGAAAATATTAATAAAATAATTTATATTTTAATACAATAAGAATTTATTAACTTTATTAAAATTAGAGATATTTTAATACTTTTATAACTTTATAAATAAAAGTTTTTTAATTAATATATTAGGTAATTTTCTTTATTAAATAATAATAAATATATAGTTTATATATTTATTACATTTAATAAACTTATAAAAGTTTAAAGTTTTACATTAAAAAGCTATTATTTTAAATTATTAACGGTTTTCTTTAAATTAAAAATAATACGTTTTGTTAAGGTAATTTATAAAGGTAAATAGATTAAGATTAAGTGGTGTTTAAAAAGTCGTATATTAAACTAAAACTAAAGCTTAAAAAACGAAAAAAAAGATTATTTTTATTTTTAACTTAATTTTTTTATCTTGATTTATTTATATAATTTATCACGTCTTTCCTTTTATATTATAATATCTTTATATTTTATTAATCGTATAATGCTTTTATTATAGACCTTTAAAAAATTAAACAAAAACCTTTTACGGTTTTATATAATTATTAATAATAATAAAAAACTTTTATAATTTTAAATTTTTTTATTAATTATTATATAATTACGCGCAAAAGTTTACATAATGTTACGGTTATTAATAATAATAATTAATTCTCGGTAAATTTTATAAATAAAATATATTAATAACTTTAATAATAAAAGTTATACGTATTACTTTTTATAATTTTATTTATTTAAAAGATATTTATATTAATAGAAATATTAGTATTAATTTTAACGGTATAAATTATAATTTTTATATAGAAATATTTTTTAGCTTTATAATTACAAAGATAACGCTTATAAAGTTTACTTTTTCCTTTAGTTTTTTTAAAATAATTTTTTCTTTAAAAGTTTTCTTTTTAACCTTACTTTTTTCATTTTTATCCTTTTTTTTATTTTTTTAAAAAAACTTAATATTAATATTAATTTTACTTTAACTATTAATTGACTAAATAATATTCGTTATTATATAAATAATAATAAAAAAATTTTGGTATTATTTTTTTTAATTTTTTTTCATTTAAATAATAATTGTTATTATTTTTTCGATAAAATGATAAATAATTATAATTATTAATATATTATCTTTTATTATAAAATTTATTATAATTATTTCATTAATATTTATTTTTATTTTTTACTTATTAAACATTTTATTTAATGTAAATTTATTTTATTATTTATATTTATTTAAATAACATTTAATTTAAGTTTTAATTATTACTTTAAAAAGTTTAAATAATTATTAAATACTTATGGCTTTTATATTATTTTTTATTAAACTTTTTTAAGTTATTTTATTATATAACATTTTTTATTATTAACATTGTTAAATAAAATTAATATTTATTTAATAAAATTATTATAATTATTATAAATAATATTTTTTAATATATCTTCGTTATAATAATTAAAACTTTTAATTCATATCATTAATAATATATAAAATACATTTAATAGGTTTTTTAAACTTATTTAACACTTAATAAAATGTTAAATTTAAATTATTTAACTATTTTTCTTATTTATAAAAAAGTTAATTTATTTTAAAAATGTTAATATTATTAGTTTTTAAGTTGAATTTATTATCATTATTATTATTTAATAAATTAAAACTATTATTTTCATTTTTATTTTTTTAATTTTGTTAATATCTTATTTTATATATTATTTTTTATTACTTAGAAATTTAGGTTTTTTTTATTTAATTAATTATTATTTTACTTTAATTATTTATTTAAATTTTACAATACGTTAATTAATTTAATTTATATTACTTTTATTAATTAATTTTTTTAATTATATTATATTATTAAATAACTTCTTAATTAATTTATTAATAGATATATTAATATTTTAAACATTTACTTTACTTTTTTTACAATGGTTGTTTTTAAATAAATTATTATAATACGTTATTATAACGCTTTATATGTATGTTAAAAATAACACGTAATCACGTGTAATATAAGCCTTAAAATATAATGGTGATATTTAAAGGCGATATATATATTATATTTAATTAAGGTTAATTTAAAGTTAATTAATTTTATAAAGTTATATCTTTATTTATATTGTCATTGTAGATTTTTTATTTTTTTTATTTTTTTAACCTTAATATAATTTAAAATTAAACTATAAAAATAAAAGAATTAAAATTAAATAATATTTAATAAGTTTTATATTAAATTAAAATTAAAGCTTAAAAATTAAAAAAAAAACTATTTTTATTTTTGAACTTAATTCTTTTATCTTAATTTATTTATATAATTTAATACGTATTTCTTTTTATAATTATTATGTCCTTATATTTTATTAATTATATAATACTTTTATTATAAACCTTTAAAACCTTTTATAGTTTTATATAAATTTTAAAAATTAAAAAGAAAAATTATTTTTATTTTTAAACTTAATCATTTTTATTTAAATTTATTTATACAATTTATTATTTGTATTTTTTTATAATTATTATACTTTATATTTTCTTATTTATATAATACTTTTATTATAAACCTTTTAAAAAATTAAACCAATACTTTTTAAAAATTACTTAATTTTTAAAACCTTTTATAATTTTAAATTTAAATTAAAGTATATATTAAATTATATTATTTTTAATTTATAATTAATATAATTATAAATTTTTATTTTTAAATATAATATAAAAAGAAAACTGTTACGAACCCTTCTACTACTTCTGCCTAACTGACTTCGTAGAGCGGATACGTACCCTGGGGTACTTGGTTTTAAGGTAACAATACTGTAGGGTTGACGATTCTGTTCGTAAAAGAGATTTCATGGGACTCTATATTCAAGTGCAGTCTGAATACTTAGATTGAAAGCTAGAGAACTAAAAACTAAATACAGTAGGAGATTTCCATTCTTTTATACTGATTCTTTTTCCATATATTCCGCTTTGGGTCGCTGAGTCGCTTTTCTCAGGATGGTGATCCAGCGACTTATCTTGGAGTCGCTGGGTCGCTCTTCTTGGCGTTATGATTTGGCGACTCAGTCACGTGACCTCCGGTCCGTAAGTTCTTCCGGGGTGGTGGTGATTTTGAACCGTGACAAAAACTATAATATAAATTTTTAATACATAATTTTACTTTTATAATTCTTTGAAAAAAATAATTAAATAAATACAAATATAAATATAATGTTAAGGTTTTAAAAGCTTTAAACATAACTAACGCTTTTAACACTAGCTAAAGTATTATATATTATAATATCTTTTTTTTAATTACACTTTTTTTTAATTAATCAATTTTATTATTATATAATTATATTAATTAATCACTTACGTTTTTATCACATAACTTTACTATACTTTATTTACCTTTTTAATAATAATTAAACCTTAACATTTAATGCTTATTATTAATTACTAATAATCTTTTTTTATTATTAAAGAAGTTAAAAAAAAGTATATTAATCCGTTAAGTATTATTATAATATTAACAATTAAATTAAAAAAGCTAATATTAAATTTAAGAATTATTTTAAGTATAATTAATAAATTTACTTTATTTATAATTTTAATTTTTAAGTTAAAATTAATAATGTTCATTTATCAATAAACATTAAAATCGATAATTTTTAGTTAATTATATTATAATTAGTTTTACTCGTTTTATAATATTTTAAAATTTTATTAATTTTAATAATTATATAATTAATTATAACCGTTTTATAATAACTTAAAAATAATAGTTTTAATAGTTAATAATAAAATTCAATTTGTTTTATTATATTATAAAAGTAATAATAATGTTAATAGTTATATAAAACGCTTTAATATTTTTATATTATATGTTAAAATTATTTTCGAAAGTTTTAAATATAATTAAACGTTAATAATTATGTTTTAAACGATAAATTTAATTGTTAATTTTTTTAATATTTTTTATGTATTTTAAAAATCTTTTACTTATTAAAAAGGTTAATGTTATTTTATAAAATAACTTTAACGCCATTAAAAAATATGTTTAAACGTTATTTAACGTTAAAAATCCTTTTGTTTTTAAGTTTAACGTTAATATTTGTATTTTTTATTTTATTATTTAATAATTTATATAGTTTATATTATAACTTTTTTAAAAGAACTGTTTTATAAAATAATAAATAATAGTTAAGAATATTTTAAGAAAAGTTAAAAATTAAAGTTTTTTATAATTTCTTTTATAATTAAATTTAACTTAAACTTTAAATCTATTAATATTAAAAACGATGATTAATTTATAATTATCTTTAGCTTTATAAGCGTTGACTTTATAATTGTTTAATTTTATTAAACTTTATTTTTTTATTAAAGAAATTAAAAAAGTAAGATAAAATAACAATGATAGTTAATTAAAACGCGTTGTTAATATCAATAATAAGTTTAACTTTAAATTAAAAAAGTTAACCATATTAATGTTGTTTTTATTTTAATTAATTAATATATTAGTTAATATATTTAAAAAGCTATTAAAAAATAGAAACATAAAAATAACGTTAATATTAATAATTTAAAAAATTAAAAAAGTTAAAACAATAACAATGAATTTTATAAAAATATTAAATTAATTTCAAACTATTATAACTTTAAAAATAATAAGATTAATATATTATTTAATAATAAAAGTAAAAATAAAATTAACTTTTAATATTAAAAGTTATTAACTATTATAACATTATTTATAACTTTAAATTTAAAAGTTTTCACCTAAAAATATTTTATATTATAAAAGGTATATATAACTATTATATATAACTAATTTTTTTAAGATTATTAACACTTTAAAAAACGTTATTAAATATAAAAAATTATTATTTTAATAGTGGTGTATATTAATAGTGTGTGGCTCGAATTAAAAGGCGTGGTTTTTAATTAGTTAAAAGGCTTATCGATAAACTAATGCTTATAGTTATAATACTTCAATTTATATATAAATTTAATTATAGTTTTATATATTTTTCCTTTACATTTTAAACTTTTTTTTATTTTATATTTTATTATATATTTAATAATTTTTAATTTATAATAACTTTTTAATAAACCTTTAAAAACTTTTAACCTTTATAATTAAGTTAATTACGTTATTATAATTTTAATAGTTTTAATTGTATTACATTTAAGTTTTTAAAAAAATAGTTACGTAAGTAAAAAGCTTAATAAATATTAAACATTAAATTCCTTAGTAAATCACACGCTTTTTAAATTAATTATTAACTTTTCGGCTTGATAAAAATAGTAATAATTTCTTTTTAGATGTATATAATGTTTTATAATTTAAATATATTAATTTTAAAATTAAGATTTATAATATAAGCTAAGCTATAAATCTTTACGATATATATATTAAAAGTTATTTAAGTTAAAAATAATGGAAGATATCAAGCGTTGATTTAATAAGGGCGATTTTATCGATATAATTTCGATTAATTAAAAACCGCGCTCTCGGTTCGAGCCACACTATTAATATACACCATTATTAAAATAATAATTTTTTAAATATATTATATACTTAATTAATTTTAAGTTATTAAGTTAAAAATAATAAAAATATAATATTATTAAATTTACTTAATTAATTGATTTATATGTTAATAAAATTTAATATAAAAACTTTATCATTATAAATATTATTTTTAATAATTAATTTAATAAAATAATGAATATTTTTAATTATTATATAAAAAATTATTATTTTCGTATTATATTTAATATTTTCACTTGTTATATTTATTTTATTTATATATTAATAATTTTATATATAAAATACGCATATATTTATTAATTTTTTTATTAAAAAAATTTAAAATTTCGTAAAAATTGTTATTTTTAATAATCTATTTATATATAATAAAAATATTTTTAATATTTTATACATTTTTTTAAAGATTATATTAAACTTATTTTTAATAATCTTTTTAATATTTTTTTAATATTTGTTTAATTATTTTTCGTAATTGTTAAGGATTAATTAAACACTTAAAGTGGGCATAGCGGTTTACTAATTAAGTGATGATGTTTGTTATATTAAGGTTGAAAAAAGTAAAAGAGGAAAGGATTTACGGTTGTAATGTAAACGGTGAGATAACCTTGTAAAACCGACTAACCTTAAGCTAACCCCTATTAAGTATAGTCCACACACCGCCTTTAAAATATTACCACCACCTTTTAAGCCCCACATTACACGTGACTGCACGCCGTCCCCGTTATACATATGAAAAGTTATAATAACGTATTATAATAATAATTATTTTAATAAGTAATATAAATTAATTTATTTTTATTAAATATATATGTTTAATAACATTTAAAAAAATTAAATTTAAAGTTTTTTATAATAATAATTAAATTAATATTAATAATATTAAACTTAATATTATAATTATTTTAATAATTATTTTAATAGTTATAATTACTAATTAATTCACCACCGATAAAACTACTCGAAGTTAAACTTAAAACTAACTTGTTTTTTTAACTATTAACACTATTACATTTAAAGTTTATAATATATAAGATTAAAACTAAAAAAGTAAATATATATATAATAAAATATAAAATATAAAAAAGTAAGTTTATTTTTTACTTTATATATTATTTTTATTTAACTATTTTATTAATAACGTTTTACTAGTAAAAATAACTATTTATATAGTTTAAAGTACGTTTTATATTTATTATATAAAATAATATTAAACTTATATAAATAACTCTATTATATTAAAAAAAATTATTTATAAATTTAAAATTAAATATAATAAATAATACTTTTAATTATTATTAATAAGTAAAATAACATACATATAAAGTTATAACACGTAGTAACACTTATTTATATTTAATTAATATTTATAACTACGCGCCGTTTTTAACATATATATAAAACGTTATAATAACGTATTATAATATTTATTAATAAAAAATATTTAATAATATTTTTTAATTTTTTTAAGCTATAAGAAATCTTTAATGAAAACTAATATTTTTATTTATATAAAAGTTAAAAATTTATAATTAAAAAAAACTTAGAGTTTTAATAACGATTTTTATAAATATACCGATGAAACTTTTTTTTCGAATATATAACGTAAAGATGCCTCGTAAGATTTACAATAATTAAAATATATTATTATTAAAAATGAATTAAACGAAATAAGTAAATAAAAGTTTTTAAGAAATATTATAAAATAAATAATATGTTTAATTATATTAATATTTAAAGTTGAAAGGTTTTTTAAATTAAAAATATAAAAGATAAACATTAATTAATAATTTAATTTTATAACCTTAAAAAATAAAATAAGTTTTTTTAATTAAATATAAAATATATATTAAAATAAAATGTTATATTATTTTTTAAATTATTTACCGTTAAAATATACATTAAATTATAATAATACTACGTTATTTTATTCTATATAAATTAATAATTAATAAACTTAAAAATAATATAAGTTTATTTAATTTCGTAATATACTTATATAACTTAATAACATTTGTCGTAACGATATATTTTTTCGCGAAACGTTTTTAATATATTTTAAACTTTATAATTAAAAATAAAACGTATATTAAATAAACTTTTTTAAAAAAATAAATTTCTATAAAAAAACACTTAATAATTAAACGAAAAAGTTATAAAATATTAACTTAAAAACATAAATTCTTTACACATATAATATTTTTAAAATAATTTAAAAACGATGCGATCACGCAACGACTACGGAAAGTAAACGCAGCGGAGTAGGTTTTCTCCGGCACACGGTTCTTACCCGAACATTTACCAAGCAGCAGTTCCGCATGCTTAGCGGGGAAAGCCCCTCGTGTAATTAAGCAATCGGTGTAAAATTAAATAAATAAATAAATAAATAAATAAATAAATAAATAGATGAATAAAATAATTTAAAATGAAAAAATAATATATATTTTTATAAAGAATTTTAATATTAAATTAAAAAAACGATTAAAATAATAAGATTTAATAATTTCTAAGGTATAAAAGTTTTATTAAAATATAATCTATTAATTAAACTAAAAAATAATTAACATTATTATTATTTAAAATAAAGAAATATAAATATTAAATAATATAGTTAAAATTATATTTTTCGTATTAAAAATATATAGTAAATTAGAAAATTAAACAATTAATATAATAAATTCTTAGAATTACATCGTACAATAAAATTAAAAAATATAAAAAAAAACTTAAATAATAATTTAAATAATTTTAAAATAAAGAACAATAAGATACCTCACTCGTAACTATAAATAATTAATTAAAACCTTTTATAAAATTAAAGTTATATTATATAAAAATTAAAACACATTTAATTATAATAAAAATTACATTTATTTTTATAATTTTGTTATTTTAATATATTAATATTAATTATTTTTCATTTTTTAACTCGAAAAACAACTCTTTTAAAACCTTAAACTTTTAAACTTTATAATCTTTTATTTTATTTACATTAAACATAAAAAACCTTTTAAAAGAACTAATTATAATTAAATAAAAACTTAAAAAATAAACTTTAAAACATAAATATACGTAAAGTAACTGCGTATAAAAACTTGAATATAAACTTTTACTTTGAAATTTATAAACCGTAATTATATAACATATAATTAACGAAAATTATTTTCTATTATAAATATTATTTTAAATTACGAAATTTTAAGTTATTTATTTTATAAAAATTATTAATTTATTACGTATAATTTTTAAATTTTTATTAAAAAATAAAACAAAAAAAACTAATACAATTATTTTATATTATTATAATTACTTTCGATAAATTAATTAAAAAATTAAAACTTTTATTTTAAAAAATATTATAAATAATTTTTTACACGTTATAAATTAAAATGATTTAACATTTAAAACATAAAATAATAATTTTACTTAAATCTTTTATTAATTATAACTTAATACCGTTTATGTTAACGTTAATATTTTTCGTATAAATATTAATAATAACATCATTAATATTTAATATATAAGTTTTCCTATATTTTTTAATTAAAACTTTAATAAAGTATATATAAATAACATTATAAAAATCATTAAATTTTTGAACGAAAATTTAATTATATATTTTAAAGTTAATAATTTTTATAATAAACATAATACTTTTAATATATGTAACTTTATTAATACTTTACGAAAATAAGTTTATTTATTATTAACTTAACATTGAATAATTATTAAGAAAATAAAATGTTAAAATAATAATAAATATTATAATTAACGATTTTATTTAATAACGTAATAATTTTCTTAATTATATATATTAGCTTATTAAAAATAAAAAATAAATGAAAAATTACTTACTAATATTAAACTTAATTTACTAAAAAACTTTTTATTATACGTTAAAAAAGTTTACGTAGTTATTAATTTATTTACATTAAAATTTTTAGTTTTAATATTTTTTTTTATTAATTATTATATAATATATACTATGAAACTATTATTATAGTAAGTTAATCATCATTAAAACTTTAAATAAAAGTTCAAAATTATTATTAATAAAAAAACGGAGAAAGAAATAAAATATTTAACTGTTAATTTAATTACTCGTAACTTTTATAAAAATAATTTAAATAATTAAAGTTCTTTAACTTTAAAAAACAACTTATAAATAAATTAAAACAACTTTTACTATATAAAATTTATTTATACTTTCGTTACTATTTAATTAAATATAAAAAATAATAATATATAATTATTACGTTTATTTTATAAATAATACTTTAAAACGCTTTTATAAATTGTATATTATTTAAAGTTAAATATTTTTATATTTTAAATAATATATTATTAATAATATAATTATTTATATTATTACGGTGTAAATTCTATTAATAATAACTGTTTAAAAATACTTAATAAATACGTAAACCGTTTAATATATAAAGTTTAATGGTAATTTATATTAATATTTTAACTGTTAAAACAATAGTTATTTTATTTTTTATTTGTACGTTTAGAATAATAAACTTTGTTAATTTATATTAATCTTTTAAAATAATATTATTAATGTTTTGTTTTGTTGTGTAAATTTATTTTAAAAAGATTTATATTTTTTGTTAATAATTTCGCCGTAATAATTGATAAAATAATTATATATTTATTTATAATAATTAAAAAACATTAATTATATGACGTAATAATTTAACGTTTAATTGTTTTTATTTGTAGTTTTTTTATTAATTATATTAATTATTTATTTTAATAACAAAAGTTTAATTTTCTTTATTATTATAAAAGTTTTTTTTAATTAATTTAAACTTTATTATATTTCATAGTTTTATAAAAGTAATGTTAGTATATTTTAACCTCGATTTATATGTAACTTAATATATTAATCTTATAAAGATAAAACGTTATAAAAGTTATTATTCGTTTTTTATTAATAATAAATTAAAGGTAATTTATCCGCTTTAATAATTAAATATAAAAAGAAATTTATTTTACTTTTAAAAAATTAAAATTAATAAAAAAGTTTATATATTACTTTAGAACTATTTTATTTATAAATTATAAATAATAATATATTAAACTATAATATTTTTTTTACTATTAATTTTTAAGTAAAAAATTATATAATAAAAGTGATATAACTTTATTATTATTTATTTTTTATAAGATTAATATTTTATAAAAAAGTAATGAAGATTTTTTTAATTTAATATTATATAAAATTATATAGTAAAATATAAAATTAATTTTATATTAAAACTAAATTAAATTAAAGTTAAAATATATTTAATATCCATTGAAAAAGCTGTTATTAAAGGTTTTTATTTTGGTTATTATAAGGTTTTTTTTAAAAAATATATAAAGCTTAATAAAAAAACCCTTAAAAAGTTAAAACATATTAAAATTAAAATTAAACATTTTAAAATTATAACTTAAAGTAGTTTCGTATAAATGACGTAATATATACGTTTAAAAACTTTAATCGATATATAAGTTAAAAAAACGTTATAATAATTATTAAACTTTTTACCGTTTATTATTAAAAACTTTTTATAATTATAATAAAAATAATTTAATATTAATTTTACTCGATAAAAATTTAAAAATTATAATAAAATACTTAAGTTTTTATAAAAACTTATTAAACATTTTAACGAATAAAATTTTAAATAATAAAATTTTAATTTTTTAAAAACTTTTAATATAATATATATTTTATATAAAATAATTTTATAAAATACTTTTTATGAAAAATATTACTTTTATTAAGTGTATTATTATTATTAACGTTTAAAAGGTTTAAATAATCTTTTAAAATTTTAATAATTAGCATTATAAATCATATAATTATTTTCTTTTAATAATATACTTAAAAAATAAAATAAATTCTTTATATAAAGTAATGTTTTTCGCTTATTAATTTATTTATGATTATAATAATAAAAAAACAAAATATTATTATTTATAAAATAAAAAAAATACTTTTAATAATATTTTAATATATTTTTATAAGTAGTTTGTTTTTATTAATATACTTTATAATATAATTAAATATAACATTTAAAATTATATAAAATAAAATTTTAATATTAATAAACTAATATAATAATATTAATAAATTAAATTAGCTTAAAAACGTATTATTTTTTCGCTTTAAACGTATAATACTTTTAACAATAATTTATAATAATATTTAATTATTTTTAAATAATATTAATATTTAATGAATTTTTATTTTTTTATAATTAATAATATTAAGTTTAAAATTAATAATAAAAATATAATAATTTTATAATTTAATGAAATTTATTTAAAATCTTTTATTTTTTATATTTAGAAAAATAAAGTTATTAATTAATATAACTTATAATTATAAAAACTATTATAACTTTATTATTTATATTAGTTTTAAAAATCATTTAAATTATATTTACGTTTTAATATAACGTTTCAAGAAATAATAAACTTAACATAAAAATATTAAATAATCATATATAAATTATTTTTATAAAAACTTATAGAATAAATCAAATTAAATTAATTCGTTTAAGTCTTATTAATAATTACACTTAAATATATATTAATAAAAGTTTTTTTAATAGAAATTTATTACATTTAAAATAATAAAAACTAATAATATATTAAAATAATATTTAAAAACTTTTAACTTTTTATATTATTTATATTAAAAAAAACATATATATTTTTAATACGTTAATATGTTGTAAAATATAAATAAAAATAATTTTGCATTAAAATTATTAAAATTTTTAAAGTTAATTTTAAGTTTTTTTTATAATTATAAAATCGTAAATTTTATATATAAAAATTTATTATAATTTAACGTTTTATTAAAATATTTAAATTTTTTATTAATTATATTAATTGTTACTTTTAATATAAAAAAGGTTTAAATTTTTTTATTATTATAAGAGTTTCTTCCTGTTTAATTTAAGCTTTATTATATTTTATAATTTTTAAAAAGTAATATTAACAGGTTTTAACTTTGGTTTATATATAATTTAATATGTTAATGTTATAAAAATAAAACGTTATTAATGTTATTATTTATTTTTATTAATAACGAGTTAAAAAATAACTTATTTATTTTAATAATTATTAATATTATTTATAATAACTTTTAACTACACTTTTCGTAAAAAAAAGATTACGTATTAATTAACGAAATAAATACAAATAACGAAATTAACTGAAAATTATTTTAAACCTTTTAAATTATAACTTATAATTATATATATTTTTAAAAATAAAAGTTATATTTACTTAAAAAAATATATTTATATTAATATATTTTAATTTTATACGTAAATTTTATTTATTTATAAATACCTTAAAAAGTTCGTCAATTTTACTCGTTTTATTACTTAATTAACTTTTACTTCGATTAATTATTTAACGGGCATATTATTCATATACTTTAAGTATATAAAACTATTATAAGTAAATATTTTAAAGTACAAAATTTTAACTATAACTATTCTATCTTTTAAAAGCTTTTTTATTAAGTTTTTACACTTAAAAAAAACTTTTCAAGTACTTAAAAAAGTAATAATTTATATACTTTAATTTTAGTTTAATTTAGTTTTAATATAAAAGCAACTTTATATTTTATCGTGTAACTTTATATGATATTAAATTAAAAAGATTTCTACTATTTTCCCGCGAAGCTTTAATTTTATAACGGGTATTAATAAATAACAATACAATATATAAGCTTTATTACACGGATTTTTAATAGTAGGTTAATTGTAAAAAAAAGAAAAAGAAAAAATTATAATTTAATATATTATTATGTAATATATTATTATTTATAACTTATAAATAAAACAGTTATAAAACAACATATAAATCTTTTTATTAACTTCGATTAATTTTAATCTTTTAAAAATAAAATAAAATTTCCTTTATATTTAATCGTTAAAATAAATAAGTTACCTTTAATTTATTATTAATAAAAAATAAATAATAACTTTAATAACATTTTATCTTTATAAAGTTAATATATTAAGCCGTATATAAATTAAAGTTAAAACGTATTAATATTATTCCTTTAAAACTATAAAGTATAATAAAGTTTA